>JAYESA010000090.1:430000-579280 GCA_036927795.1 Iris macrosiphon | reverse complement strand
AGTAAATGAGTATCTCAAACCAATATCCAGGAGAAGTCCTCTGGTACGATCCCGTCCTCTGGTCCTGGTACAGCTCCTGTATCTGCTCCTGTTCCTGCTTCTGCTCCTGATAATGCTCCTGTACTGTATAACTCTAGGGGGATCTCCTCTGCTAGTCCTGGGGACAAAGTCCGGATCCAGGTCCTCAGGGGACAGCAAGGTACAGAAAATACAAGCCAAAATAAATGCAGTGCAGCAAAAATGCAATAAATAGGGTAAGCTATATAACCATCTATGTGAAAATGCAAGTGAGAGCATCACTAGTCTCAGGCTGAAGCCACTACAAGCTCTGTGTCTGGGAGCCGGTAGCGGTAATAAACACGTAATGTGCCTAGCTCTACGACGAGAGTCTGAGGCCTCACAATAGTAGTAGATAGATATACGAAACAGCCTGTAGCCTGTGTGTCTCTCCCCACCCCATGTAATCACACGTCTCATGTCCACGATGCACCATGTCCATGTCACGCACAATCATCTCTCAATGCAACAAGTCATCTAATATCTAAGAATACGATGTCCATGTCCAGTATCCTATACAGAATCACCACGAATATCTCGGGAAGATCCTGTCTCATGAGTAGTGTCAAGTGTCCTGGGTCAAGGTGTACTTGGTAAGACAAGTACGAGAGTATATAGTGTCACGAATGTCCATCTCTAGGTGACCGTACCCAACACCGCGTACGGTGTCGGCACCCGACTGATAATCGGACGCTAAGTACGTCACACGGTCCTAGGTTAAGCATGCACAGCAATATAATGAAGCAAGGAAAATATGTAACAATACTGCAAAGTTTGGCAAGGTACACTTGCCTGGGGTCCTGGCTCCACTGTAGCTCTGGTCTCAGTGTGATCTGCAGGTACTACTCCGGTTGCTGAAATAAACATCACCATTAGATTCAGAAAATATCAAATAGCTAAAAACGCCTGTCCTTGAGTCCAATTTGGACACAAGGGCAAAAATGACATTTTCGGGCCAAAGCGGGGTCCACATGTGGGCCACTTTGCACCGAAAAGCGTGTCAGGGTCAAAGGTCTCCAAATTCCGCAAACTCAGTGTCTACAAGTCAGGAACGATAATACGAACCCAACGGAACTTCCAGAATTGGATTTCGATGAGCCGATCACAAAATCGCCCGTCAAGTGGAGCCTGTGGGGCCCACGACACGCGATTTCGTCAACGTTCTCAGAATCGAACCAAACTTGACCCACAGGACCAGCGTATTGCTACGAGTCCGATGGTGCAAGTTTCGTCTCGATCTGACGTGTGTACACAAAGTTACAGCGTGTTCCAGAAAGGACGGATACGGGGTGTCGTCGGCGGATACGCGTTGATTCCGGGGTGCACGCACCTCCGAATCGACTTCTGCGAAATCCCACACGACCGTATCATCGTCGCGCACAGTTCGGTAAGGACCGCGCGCGACCAAGTCGTCCAGTTTGGCGGGGCGCACTCAGTTCCGGGGTGAAACAGGGCGTTGTTTTTTTCCTGTTTTGGATCGCGGGGTGCGATCACCACAGGACGCGATGCACCGAGCGAGTTACACGGGCACCGAGAGGGTCATACAGTCTACGCAACGCAACTGACGGAAACGAAATCAAAATCACGAGGAGAGAGAAAACGTTACCTGAACAGGGCTCCGTGAAGTCCGATTTCCCGTGTCCGAGACGTGTCCGAGTCGTCTTCTTCGACACGAGCTGTGTCCTCCTAGGGCATCTACTAGCTGGATGTTGCCGGAGTCGGCTTGAGCACGGTGGAGGCGAGTGGCTCAGGGAGGTTCAGGGCGGTGACGTGCTGGTGATCGAGGAAGGGAGGCTGAGGGGAGGCGATCGTCGAGGGGTCGTCGGCTAGGGTTCAGACGAGGGCAGCGTGGCCGATGGGGAGAGGGAAGGTGTCAGCGGAGGGGACGGAGGGCTTAGGGTCGACGGCGGGGCTGTGGATCGGAGGTGGTGACGTGGGTCGGTGAGGGAGGCTGCCGTGGGGGAGGTCGACGGCCAAGTGGAGATGGAGGAGTCGACGGTTGGTCGTCGGCTGCTCGAGGCGGGGCGTCCCGAGGGGAGGGGCAGGAGTTAGGTGGAGCAGTCGGGTCTAGGGCTGGGTCGGCTCTGCTCGCGGAGGAGATAGGCGGAGAGGAGATCCGGGAAGGAGGAAGAGGGAGAGGGGCTCGGGTGCGGGCTGAGCGGTCGGAGGGAGAGGGAGACGAGGGTGGCGGGTCGTCCTAGGGTTCAGGCTGCTGCGGGGGTGTCTGGGTGGAGGAGAGAGCGCTCGAGCGGCGGCGACGTGGCCGGGCGGCGCCGGAAAGGGGTCGACAGAGGGTTAGGGTTAGGGATTTGGTAATTAGGTCATTAGGGATTTGGGAAATTGGGAATTTGGGAATTTGGGAAATTGGTTTTCTTCTTCTTTTCTTTTGTGGAGAAAACCTAGGGAAACCTGTATTTATACATGCAGAAATAGGGTTTGACCTAGGATTCGGGCTGGGCCAACGCTCCTCGGGCTTGGCTTCGGCTCTCATGGGGATGTCGGGCTTTGGCACGGATTTAATTCGGTTTAAAATCTACATGGGTCTTCAGGGCTTTAAACGGGTTTCCGGAGTCCAATAAATTCACCAAAAATTACCCTATGTCCGGTTTTCCATTTTACACCATAAAATATTATTTCCATAATATTTTAATATGAATCAACCGCAATTAAAAATCATTAAATTACCAACGCCTAGGGTTTCAATTCCCGAAAATTTTAGATAAATTGGGAAAAATCCGAAGTTCAAATTCTGAAAATCAGGGGGCTTACAATAATGGCTTTTGTTACAAGGCCCGGCCCAATTGGCCCATAAAATCGAACCGAACCGTAAAATCAAAATTCATTTTCGGTTCGGTTTTGATCGGTTTGTTAACGTTCGGTTCGGTTTTCGGTTTGTAAAAAATCGGTTGTCGGTTTTTTCGGTTTTTGAAAGATCGGGTCGGTTTGGACCGAATCGAACTGCTAAAAGTGGTACTATTAACATACCTATAAATAAAATCAAACAAAAAAACCACAAAGAAAAAAAAACCAAAACAGATAAACCCCTAAAAAAATTAACCCAAAAAACCAAAAATAAAACCAAAACAAATAAACCCTAAAAAAAAAACCAAAAAAAAAAACATTTGTTTCCTATTTTTTTAAATACTTTTTTAATATTTTTTTGTTAATTTTTTTTTATTTCGCCAACCTAGTTGGCGAAATTTTGAATTTTTTTTATTTTTTTATTTTTTTTTAAAAAAAATTTTAATTTTTTTTTTCCAGATTTCGCCAACGGAGTTGGCGAAAGTTTGTTTTTTTTTTTTTAATATATGTTCGAATTTTTGCCAACTGGGTTGGCGAAAATCCAGTTTTTCAATTTTTCGCCAGCTCAGTTGGCGATTCGTATCGCCTTTGTTAAATTTCTCAAACTTATATCGATGTACTTAATTCTTATAATTATTTTATTGTTACAGTAAATTTTTTGCCACTAATATTTTCTCAACCCTCGACTAGTACATTGATCCAAATCACGACACGTTATAACACGTATATCATAATGCACGGTCTATAATATCAAGCACTACGATCACGGTCTATATAATCACTAAGATATCACGGTAATTATTGAGTAATCACAAAATATGACACAGTGATCACTGAGTAACCACAACAATAACATCTCATGACAAAGACCATGTATACCAATCCGTGTATCCATCGTGTTAGGAATCAAATATCTCAGTACTAAATACATATACATAGAGACTATCAAATAAAAAATTATCAGAGAATGTACTCTCCTGTGGTCTTGAGAAAATGGTATAACTCGGTGTCCGAGCTGGTGTCACGCACACCTATATATGAATGACATGTCAATTGGTGTAAAGAAGTAATAAATAAGCTAAAATACAGTAAATATGATTTCTAGGTTAATACTAGGTCTCACTAGGCCAATACCTTGATATTAGGTCCATACCTACCTTCTAGGTTGATTACAGTTCTAAACTAGTTGGTTCTAGGTAATACCTAGGTTTATAAGTTTATAACTTTAAGGTATTAGCTAATATCACTAGGTACCTATATACCTAACTCATGAATACACTAGTTAATATCTATATTAGAATATCTTAGTAGCTATATTTATCTATCTAACTAATACCTTAGCTAACTACTATTACCTTGGTGCCTAGATTAACTAATACCCTACTTTGATACTCTAATTCATTACCTACACTACCCCCTTTGTGATAATACACTATTACACTATCATACTTATTGGTACTACAATGACACCACATACCTCATGGGTATAACCCACACTATATTATGATACACTCAATCATCCCATACTTAAACTTCATTGGAACACTCCTCTTTTATCCGAACACTCCACACTCCTGCAGCACCCTCAAGTTCCCACACCTGGTACTCACAATCTTACAACTTGGCCACTAACCTGTGCACAAAACTGTGCACTGATACTGCATAGTGCTTTCCAACCTGCTGATGATGCATACATAGCAGTGCACTTAGTGTATTGCTGTTGCTACTGCTGTGGTCTAATAACAGTGCATACAATGCACTGAAACACATCTCACACTATTAACTAATACACACCCCGAGCCTTCAGTCTTGCTACTGCTAATCTTACACTAGAACCCGACCTCTCCCTTAATGTGTGATACTCAACAGTGTATCACATTGCTGCTACAACTAGTCACTCCTAGCTGTTGTTACTGATATGCTATTGCTGTTGTTGCTCTTGCCTGATATCCCCTAACTCGAGCTTCAAACCAACTATATAACTATTACCATCCTGCTGCTGCTACTTACCCTTATTGTTGTTGTTGTTACCTACTCCCTTGTAATCACACATTACATCTCACCAATGCCAAACTCCTCTTTGCTCGACCCCTCCTCTCTCCACAGTCAACAACACACACGCATTAGTTACAACCCAGATATAGTGAACCCGAGCAAGGGTTATCCCCCTTAAACACACACAACATACACACATCTATATATATATATCTAGTAATGTATGTATGTATATATATACAACACACACACGCGTTGAGCATTAAGTCAAACACTTGTCATGCACATATGAGATACTATATGATACGCTCTCAATTGACATGCCAAAACTCCCAATTCTCCATAATTAACATTCACACATATCAATTACACGTATATATAACTAATACAACTAGTTACAATAGGAGTTGAAGGATAATTACATAAAATACCCAAAATATACCACGTATCATAGCGTATTATAAAATACCATAATACGCTCTACTCGTGTCCAATTATGGACACATATCTAGTCATATATTATCAATCTAAGTCTAATTAGATCTATTGGTCTCATGATACACACTTGATGCATCAATCTCAAAATGAGCACAAATCTCTATGTAGATATCACAATAGATGTCTTATGAACCTAGTTCTTATTCCTATGGGTAGCCCTAAGCCAAGGAAGGTTTCATAATTGTTAAATGCATGAATTAAAGTTTAAATTTTAGGAGAAATAATAATTTACTTATTGGGAGATGGATTCCCAATGAATTTCTTCAATGGACACAATTAGGACACAAGCTCATTGTCAATTACTTCTTATCCAAGTGCTCCATGTAATTCAAGCTCCTAGACTCCTTAGATGATGTAATTAGAAGAAAATGAGAGTGAATTGGGGTAAATTTGGTGGAGGGATGAAGTAATTTGGGGAAGAGCACAATTAGGGATCTAGAATGAATGAATTAATGAGTGGAGAGAGAGAGAGAGAGAGAGAACCCCCTCTTATGGTCGTCCCCTTTCCCCCCTCTCCAAACAACATGTAATGTCCAAGATACCCCCACTAATTAGTTATGAGATTTAATTAAGGAGGACTATATTATTAAGCTTCTAATCTAATAAAAATTAATCTAATCTCCTTAATTAATCCAAGAAAATGAGTCTAATGGACCTAGTCTAATAATTGGCTCAATGTGTCATGACAAGTTCTAATTGGGTCCACTAGTGACAAGTCCAATAATTTGGCTAGCCCACTAACTAATAAATAAATGGCAAAACACATAATAAATAATTAGTAGCACAAAATATAAATATTTAATCACTAAATATATAATATGCTAAAAGACAAAAATACCCTCATCTATAAATATGGTAGTGACAAGATGACAAGAAGAATTTTGATAGGATGCACAGAGCAGCTTCGGGCACACGAGCGGTCGCTGTCGTGGTCCGATAAGGGCGCAAGAAAGCTTGATTCCGGTAAAGGTTCAATGGCCGTGTTCGTGCACACCCATGTTTTGGATTTGTGAATGAGAGAGAAAGAACATATGGAATATAATAAAATTGGGAAGGAATTGGGAAAATAGAGCTGCAAAAGTTTTGGGCTTCTTTTCACGCTTTTCGCCAGATTTTTTCACCAACATTTTAATTTTAGGAGAAATATATTATTTGTAACATAATACACTATATACTAATGGTTTGTCTTAGTTAGTAATTTTGTAACACCTTATGGCTGTTAGAAACCGAAAAAAATATCCATTAGAAATTAGACAATTTTGTGTAGTGAACAAGACGTACTTAAATAGATGAAGTCTCCTAGGGTATGAATAATACCTATTGTATGTATACCTAATGATCTCAGAACCTATAACCATGTATTACCTATATTTACAGATACCCCATACATACTTATATATCCTATGACACTTGACATGAATAGTATGCTTGGCACTGACACTAGTCATATACTCATGATACTCAATACCCCACACTCATGTATTTCTATTGATACACACTCACAACTTTAGGATACTATCTATAAATACCTATCCATATTAGTGACATTATCTACAAATGACACCCATGTGATACTCTCATGTCAAGGTACTCAAGTATCTAATCTATACCTAATGCACTAGCCACTAGGTTACTCTTATCCTGAATATCTAAGATACTTGAGGTACCCTATATCTGGACACAAAAATACTCCTCCTATCTTGGTATCTTGATACTAACACACTGGACACTATGATATTTCACTTGTATCATTATACCTATCATATAATTCATTGATACATAACTACTCCTTTACTCCAATACACTTACAATGGTACCCACACTCACTGAAACTTACTCCCATACTTGTACTTTACTTCACCATTCATGCACTCTCTCACACATCACACCCTCAAGTACTAGGTGATACACCCGACACTAGATACATACATATGCACGCACATCTACACACACCATTGTACAACACTCAACACATAACACAAGTCCTATTACCTTAGCACAATACAACTCTAGCATTAGCACACTCACCTATATACTTATGGCACCACTCTACCATGGCACACTAACTAGTACATCTCATGGGTACACATTCTCCTCCTCATGACACTACTAAGTATCAAACATAAATAAAATATCAAGCTCCATTGATATCCAACACAAATGCATTATACCCAATTGATACATGGATCCTACTGCTATATATATAACATGCACCATAACATTGATACAAATACCTATAATCATAATTTGATACCTTACTCTCCCTCATAACCCTCTTATTTTCTGATACCATTGATACAAATTACTAACTATACTCTGACATCTACTATAGAATATTGTTACAAATGGTACTACACTCTGAATTATTTCCAAACTTATATATTGATACATAATGCTCAAATACTCAACCAGGAACTACTCACAAACTTACAAACTACACTTCCAATAATTAACACTGATAGTCAACTTGACACAACATGTCTGCAAGTTACCAAGCTAATGCACTATCCAAAGAAGTTGTCTCGGAAACTAATGAAGGTGAAGCCCTATAGGGAACTGAACTAGAGCTACTAGAGATATCTCTATCCTAAGCTAGTAGAGGTGATGGAATAGAATTCAATGATAACAATGTTTGAATGATAGAGATGATATGCTAAAAAATAATTTAAGATAAAAATCTGATAATCGCATCCGTCTATCCGAAATTATGTTATCCAAAATTTTTGTCATGCCAGTAAGTATAGCTGTGATAAACTATAGAGTCCATAACTAATGTATGTACCTCTATAATTATGTTATCTAGAATTTTTCTACGCCAACTAGTATAGCTGCAAGAAACTTTAAATTTTATAACTAAGATATGCACATCCAAAATCAAGTATCTACGTTTTTACCACACCAACTAGTATAGTTGAGATAAACTCTAGACTCCATAATTAGGGCAGATGGTTATAGTTTCCATTGTCTCATCCAAATACGTCATCAGAATATATCTCAATATAGTCCATAAAATTTATCTAAAAAAAAGGATTAAAGTCAACAACGAACATGTATAAAAGTAAGGGTGAACGGAAGCAAGTGGAAATAGATAATAGAGTTTATATAACATTCTCAAGGGTCATCCCAGGAATCTTTTAAGAAATCATAATCTGTGATTGAGTAGCATACTTCTTATAATCCATCAATACTAACTTTTGCAAGCTCGTAGCAGTACGACTAAGCCTAAGTATTACCACGATATCGCACTAGTTGCGAAGATGAGACATGCATGGGCTACCATAAAAATGTGTCACGACCCGTACCCGGATATTCGGGCATGAGTACGTAGGTACGTTCAGTCTACCCTGCAGCATCGATGGTTGAACACTGTCTAGACCTCAATAGAAATTATCTCAGCCATCACAAGGTCAACTAGTATTATCATAACTCAATCACAGTATACTAAGGAAGATATGATAAGGAAATCAATCCAAACAACTAATTAAGAGAAGTAAAACTAAAGCATGTTATGAGAATAAGAAATATTAGCCTAGATCTCTACATATGTCACCGCATGGTCCACGGTACAACAACAGTCCTAACTATAATATCACTCTGAAGTCTAGGAATGTTAGTACAATAACTCCTAAAAATGTTATCCAGTCAGAATGGAACGAGCACAACTCTAACATCAGTTCTAATAAATGATAAAGACTATAAAATAGTAAATAGTAGTGAAATGCATGATAAACAAATAAGCATAGAATCATGGTAAAGTAAATAGGGTAAAACAGATAAGTAAGGCAGTAATGACAAATCAAATAAGTAAGAACAGTAATAAAACATGTATGACATATAACCAGCAAGTATAAAGAGAAACCAAAAATAATGTACCTAATCTAAGTGTTTTGAAATACCAAGTCAACATGTGAACGACTAAGGGATAAAAAAAGAAAAAATCACGCGTGTCGTGTGTGGCTGTTATTATTCCAGTAAGACCATATGATAGAAAGGTTTGTTCACACATCTTCTAAGTATTTTTTCGTCCGACCAGTACTCATGGATCCAGGTCCCGACACGAAGTATCATAATAGTCCATAAAGGTTAATAGGCTAATAAAAATATTAGTCCAGTAATACATTAGTCTAGAAAAGTTAATAGGCCCAAAGCTAGATATTTTATGACAATGAATCCATATAATACCAATATGTATATATATCGTGTCAGGAATCAAGTAAAACAATAGTATAAAGATATATCATAAAAAAATCAAGTAAGAAAAACTATCAGAGAATGTGCTCACTTGTGGTCCTGAGCTGATAACACAAATCAGTTAACACAAATCAGTGTCCGAACTAGAGTCCAAGTGACCTACATATGAATTTTTATGTCAATAGATATTTTAGAATCATAAACAATCTTAACTAACATTATTTTAGGTTTCTAGGTCAATTCTAGGTCAATAAAGTAAAACTAGATCAATACATATTTTCAGGTTCTCAAATACCTATTTGGTTGGCATATGTAGTTATCCTAGCTATCACAAGGTTATTTTTAGGTTTTCTAGTCATACTCTATTAGTATTCTAGGTATACCATATATCGATATCTATATGTATCCATATATATACATTTATATATGTATATCACTTACACTAGCCCAATACCTTGACACTACCTAACCTAGTATCTTGACTCATTACCTAGACCACTACCCAAACTTAACACTAAAATACCTACCTTATTATCTTAAACTCAAAACTCTAAATACCTTAACTAGATTACCCTACCTTAATACCTCTAGGATACTTATATATATATATATATATATATATATATATATATATATATATATATATATATATATATATATATATATATATATATATATATATAGCACATGAGGCTGTGGCCAGTTGGTAGCGGCGGGGGTCCCCGGAACGGTGGTACCGGGTTCGAATCCCCCCTTAGGCGCATGCGCCTAAGCCCCGGTAAGAAATGCACCAATATATATATATATATATATATATATATATATATATATATATATATATATATATATATATATATATATATATATATATATATATGAGGAGGCTAGCCTACTCCTTATTTTCTATCCGATATGGGACTAAAAAAGTCCCTATAACTCAACAATATATATATATATATATATATATGTGTGTGTGTGTGTGTGTGTGTGTGCTCCCTCTGGAGAAATAAATCAATCAATTATATATATATTGTTGAGTTATAGGGACTTTTTTAGTCCCACATCGGATAGTGTGTATATATATATATATATATATATATATATATATATATATATATATATATATATATATATATATATATATATATATATGAGGAGGCTAGCCTACTCCGTCCCTATAACTCAATAATATATATATATATATATATATATATATATATATATATATATATATATATATATATATATATATATATATATATATATATACTCCCTCTGGAGAAATAAATCAATCAATTACTTTCTTTCTACATGGTATCAGAGCCAAAGCTCTGAATTATTTCTCCGCAAAATATTTTTTACTTTTTCTCCCGACTCTCACTCCCTCCCCCCCCCCCCCCCACCACCTCCCTCTGTAAGTGGAAGGCCCCTCCCTTCTCTCCCTTTTGTGAGTGAAAGCCCCCTCCACCCTGCCTTCCTCTGTAAGTTGACGCCCCCCACCCTTGCCTCCCTCTGTGAGTGGAAGGCCCACCCTCGAGTGTCGTCAACGTCCCCTGCAGGTGTGTCATCAAATTCGTCATGAGGCAGGGTACGCTACTGCCGATCTGGTCCTCGTCATATGCTGGCGTGGGCGAGTTCTACCCATCATACACCTCTCCTACAGCATAAACTTGGAGGTGTATAAATAGATGGAGAAAGCATGATCGCGTGTAGGCACACGACCTGTGTTTAATTTGCATTTTATCTCGTTCATATGCAACTGTGAAGATGGGAACACCTGTGACTTGTCAGGAGCTGAAGGAGATACTAGAGGGCATGGCCAGGGTACTTCAGGCCAAATTAGAGGAGTCCTCATCCAGTAGGAAAGTTGTGGCCACACCAGAACTATCATAGGTGATAAAGAAGATAGAGTTTCTATCCAATGACATCAAACTTAAGGGGACGAAAAACTACCTAAGTTGGTCTAGGAGGACGTTGTTGAAACTTCGGACCAAGGGACATAAAAAATATGTGAAGGGAGAGTGCATTGAGCCAAAGGATAAGACGAGTGTTGAGTGGAGCACATAGAGTCACCTTAATTCACTGGTAGTTTCTTGGTTGCTGACTTATGTGTCGCCATCTATAGCTGGGATGGTGGAGTCGATCTGCTGTGAAGCTGATATCTGGAAGACATTGGCTGGGATGTACTATGGAGCTGGGAGTGTCATACTGATGATGGAAGTTAAGAAAAAGATTAATGCTACCACACATGGGGAGAAGATAATACTCTATTATGCAGTGTAGCTACGTCGCTTATGGGCGGACTTGGACCACTATGATCCGTTATCATTGCAAAATTCGACAGATGTTCTACTCCTTGGGAAGCAGCAACTTGATCTTCTTTCAGAACCTCAACTCCCTACTAAATAGGAAGAGGGGCGTAGGCGTGTGGCTTATTTTTTCAAGGGTCTGAACCCACAATTTGAGGCTAGAAGGACAATAATGTGTCATCTGCCATCTTTTTTATCCCTGGATGAGGTTGTTGCATCGATGGAGCAAGAGGAGATCAGACAGAATGTGATGAAAGACAAAACCTCACTCATTGTTCGCTCAGCATTAGTGATTCCTAGTGCTCCCATTAGCGATGGCATAGAGTGATACAATTACGGGAAGAAAGGGTACCTCATATCACTACCACAATTTTTAGGAAAGAGTATTTTGGTCATTTCATATTTAATTAAATATTATGCATGTTGAATATTTATTTATTATATTATTTAATTATTGTAAGATGTTAGTATTTTAGTTTGGGCTTGTGTTAGTAGACCTAACTAGTTTAGATTAGATCCATGGACCAATATTTAATTCTAGTTAGAATTGAACCCAATAAGAAGCCCAATCATTAGGAGGAGGATTAATTAAGTTAAACAAATTAGACTAGAACCTTCCCTCCTTAATTATTTTCTTTATGATAATCCCCAAGGGGTTTTTAGATATTTTATAGTAGCTTGGGGAAGGGGTAAGGGGGGCGGCCTAGTATTAGATAGAGGGAAATTTTTCTCTCTTTATTTTTTTATTTCAAATCTAGATATAGAATTTCTTCTTCCAAATTTTTTCATTTCCATATCAAATTCTATCCAAATTTCTTTTTAATTCCTTCCCTAATCATCATTGGAGGATATTAAAGTAAGGATCTACATGGAGGAAGCAAGGATCTTCAAGGAGGAGAAATAATCTACAAGTTAAAGGCTCCTTTTACTCAATTTGGAGGTTTCATTAGGAATCCATCTCCCAATAGGTATAATTTAGTTTTTTCCTCTAATTAGACTCTAAATATGTATTTTAATCATTAGAAACTACCCCATATACTAAGGCTACCCATAGAAATTAGAATTAGGTTCATATGAGGCCTATGGAGAAAGTTATGTGGTATTTTGTATCAATTTTGAGATAATTCCGATATTGACACATCTTGTGTTTGTCAATAGGTCAATTAGACCAAATTGACATATGTTTGGTTCTGTGTGGCTAGTGTCGTATCCACAATTGGATACGTGTAGGTCGTATCTCGATAATTTGGAGATACAGGTTGATTTTGGGATTTTCCTCTGACGCGAGAGTTTGAGCATGTCATATTTTGATACGGACACATAGATGAGTAGCTAGCTCTTCGTATTGTTCATAATTATGGTTTTAGACTTGCTCCTGTCCTTCGGGGCATGTTTGGTTGTGTGGTAGAGCCGTATCGTAAGCGTATCATAGATCTAGTATGATACGGGTGCGATGCACTTCACGTATTTATTTCATTGCATTATTCAATTGCCTTGTTATAGATATTATAATATTATAATTATAATTATAATTATAATTATTATGTTAGAATATGTATATATATATATATATATATTTATATGTATGTTCTATAATTCTTGTTGATATGTTGGTGATTATGGGAGAGTAGGAGTTTATGTGCATCTCTAGTATGGTTATATATATATATGTGTGTGTGTGTGTGTGTGTGTGTGTGTGTGTGTGTAAGCTAGAGGGGAGAAGAAACCATGGAAAACAGTAAAAAAAATATTGAAAACAGTGAAGGAAAGCAACGAAAAGCTGAGAAGAAGCAGTCATAAGCAGCAGGCCAATAAACTGAGAAGTAGAAAGCAGAAGCAGCAGCAGAAACTACAGCAGAAGCAAAAGCAGCAGCAGTAAGCAGCGGTAGCATAAGCAGAAAGCAGCAGCGGTAGCAGAAGCAGAAAGCAGCGGCAGCAGTAAGCAGTAGCAGTTTTGATAAGCGGGTTAGCTTATTTTTATAAGCTAGTAAGTTAGTAAGTTAGTGTGTATATATATATATATATATATATATATATATATATATATATATATATATATATATATATATATATATATATATATATATATATAAACTAGTTTATCAATATCAACTAACTAGTATATATATATATATATATATATAAGCACTAGTTAATATTAGTTAGTATTATTTCTAGATTACCTTGAGCTACACCAAGGTAATGGGAGTTGAGATATCTTGGGTACGGGTATTGAATATCCGAAGGGTATGTTAGTGTATAGTTTAGTATAGTATTGTTATAAGTTTAAATACATATTAGTGTTGAGTAAAGAGTATGGGTAGTAGTAATATGTTAGATATTGAATTACCTTGTGATACCAAGGTAATGTCAAGGTATTTGATTTTACTCAAGGTATTGAGTTTGCACATTAAGATGAGTGTATAGGTGGTGTGATACCGCTTTTGGTTCAAAGCCAAGGTATCCACTTAGCATTAGTTTAGCTAAGAATGATATATATTTTGTCTTGTATATATATATATATATATATATATATATATATATTATAATATTTTTATATCTAATAAATTGCGTATCTTATGATACGGTATCTTGTTGGTTTCTTAGTATCCTAGTATAGCTAGTATGGCCTAGTTACATAGTGTATGAACCCAATATCCTAGAGATTGACCTATACTACCTAGAACTAGTTTGACCAAGTTTGACTAGTTTGACCTAGAGTTGACCTAGTTTGACTATTTTGACTTAGAAATGGCTTTATGACCTAGAAGTTGACTAGTTTAACTTATTTTCATTCCAAAACCTTGTATTGATGTAATATTCCCTCTTTAGGTCTTTGAGGCACGTACAGAACATCTTTGATACTGTTTATCGGATTTCAGGCAAGTACATTCTCTGATAGTTTTTCGTTTATGATATCCTCTATATTCCTTGTATTTAGTGTAGATATCATTGATTTCTTGACACGATGGTTACACGGATTGGTATATCTGAATCTCGTCATAAGATGTTATTCAATTGGTATTTATGGTGTATCTTATGCAAGCCTTGTTTTTTTGTTCTTCTTGTACATGTACAGACATTGATTCTTTGGGAGACTAGCTACCTACCCAGTGAATCTCGTGTCATAACATACCATGGTTGGATCCACTATACCAGTGGAGGTCGGAGAGTATTTAGTGTAGATATGTGATCATACCCTCCTTGTGCATCTCTTGTTCCTTGAATAGTGTTAATCATACACCATACATATGATTAACCAAGCCATTATCCTTGTGCAAGTTCCCAAGCTGATCACATGTTAAAGCTGGTACTCACTCACTTAGTAGTAGTATTTCTTGTTCATATTCCTATGATGCTCATTCTTGTATTTATTTTCAGTATTCCTTTATTGCATATCTTTTGGACCTGTATATTGCATCTTGTATATTTACATCTATTTACTGTTACATAGTTTATATTATTTATTAGAACTGCTGTTAGAGATATACTTTGCTTCTTTCCTGACTGGATATATTTTTCCCATATGATACTAAGGAGTGGTACTACACTCACTACGGACCTCAGGACGTAGTTGTCTTAGAGCCAGAGACTTTGGCTCAAGAGGGTCTCATCCCGATTGAGACAGATGACCCAGGACTCGTAGCTCAGTAGTTAGATTCTTTTTATACTGGATTTGTCTCCAGCTCAGTTAATAGTTTTTCTTTGATAACTCATTGGATATTATTTTGGTCTTGTGAGTTATATTTGACTCTTATGTTCTTTATATCGTATTCGTGTGTTTGTTCTATCTTATAGAGTTGTGATTGAGTATTCATATTACTTTGATAGCATATTTATATCTTGATTGTTAGATAGATAGATTACCCAAACATCATTCTACCGTCGATGCTGTGGCATAGGATGGGCGTTGTTCACTACTCATGCCCCTATATTGGGTGTTGGTCATGACACCTCAGCTACAGCTGCCCTCAACCCCTTAATTCTAGTCGTACCCGAAGAGACAAAGGACAAAGAGGTGGACGTGCAGGTCAAGGAGACAGGGGATATGGAGGCTAGGGACTTGCTCACCGTGGCAGAGGAGACCACTACTGAGATAACGGAAGCTGAGATGATAGAGCTGGAGGAACTATGTCAGTTCAAGCTTCAAGTTGAGAGTTCTAAGGGCAAAGGATATGCCACTCATGATCTGGATGACACTACCTATCTTCGTAAGTTTACTGGTTACGCTGCTCATATGGGAAAAGGTATCCCGATTCAGTCACTTGCATCCACTAAATCTCATACTGGTTGGATCATAGACTCAGGTGCATCTAGGCATATCACAGGTGCATCTAGTGAGTTTGCATTATATTATCTAAGCAAGCATATACATCTCGAGATAGTTCAGACTATTAATGGGACATCCCAATCTATTAGGGGTATTGGCTTGGTCCATTGTACTTCATCTGTTACCCTGTCATCTGTATTGCATGTTCCTTTATTTTCGGTTAACTTACTTTATGTTAGCTCCCTCATTGATCAATTAAATTATACTATTCTTTTTTATCGGTATATGTGTCCTTTCCAGGAGAAGGCCATGGGAAAGAGGCTTGGAACTGTCATCAGGAATGATAGCCTTTGGTACTGGACAGGGAGGATGCAATGCTTGCTGCTACTATTAGTAGAGGGCCATAGACAGAAGCAATGCTTCAATACTGCAGATTGAGGCATTTATCTTTTGATAGTTTGAATAAGTTAGAACCTAAGATAATGAATAAAGTAGACAAAAATGGTTATTTTATAATGCTTGTGAACTTGGAAAACATATACGTTATACTTATAAAATGGTTGGTCTTTGAAGTTTTGAGCCATTTGTACTTGTTCATTCTGATATTTGGGGACCGTATCCTACTACTTCTATCAGTAGATTCAGATGGTTTATTACCTTCATTGATTGCTACTCACGTATGACCTAAATCTACATGATAAAGCAGAAATCGAAGGTGTACAAATATTTTTAAGACTTTTCGGTGTATGTGAAGACCCAGTTTGAAGTACATGTGAAGATTCTTCGAACAGATAATATGATCGAGTACACCAATAAGGAGTTTGCTAATTTTATCTCTAGTCAGGAAATTCTTTATCAAACTACTTGCCCTGACACTCCTACTCAGAATGGGGTGGCAGAAAGCAAGAACAGGCATCTACTAGAAGTGGCATATTTTTTGATGCTGACAATGAATGTGCCAAAATTCTTGTGGAATGAGGCTGTTATGATAACAGCTTATCTAATCAATATGATGCCGTCAAGAGTATTATGGATGAAGACACCATGTGAGATGCTCTTGGGCTCTAATGCTTTTATTGTTCTACCCAAAGTATTTGGATGCACATATTTTGTGCGAGATCACAGAATGATGGTGAGCAACCTGGATCTACAAGCAGTTAAATATATCTTTGTTGGCTACTCATTAAGTCAGAAATGATACAAGTATTGGCGTCCCACTGAAAGAAGATTGTTTGTTAGTATGGATGTGATCTTCCAGGAGTTTCAACTATTTTATGGCGAGAAGGCAGAGTTAAGTTTCTTGTTCGACGATGGCTCTACTGATGCTAGTGGAGAGGGGAAGAATGAGAGTGGTATCGTGGTTGGTATGATTCTATGTCCTTTTGAGTCACAGAGCAGTGATGGTGTCTCAGGGGGAGCCGACAATCATGGGAAGCTGAAAGTATATAGGGAGCATGAGAAACAGCAGCATTAGCATCATGAGCTTTCTCCTTTTGTGCCTATTCCAGTACCCACAAATATTGATGTCCCAAGTCCCTCTTCTCCAGGACCTTCTTCAGCCCTTCCACCAGAGTCACTGGTAACAATTCCTCCCCTGATACTTCTAATACTCTTGTCTTGCTTCGTAGAACTTCTAGAGTCAATGGTGGAAAACTTCTAGCTAAGTTTTACAGTTGGAATACTGACATTGCACATTACATTTTATATGCATCCATTCTACCTGTATATAAGTCCTTCCTTGCATTCTTCCATTCAGTGCTTATACCTAACAACTGGCAGGTAGCTAAGCAAGATCTTAGGTAGTTGAGTGACATGCAGGAGGAACTTCAGACCTTGAAGAAGAATGACACATAGGAGCTGGTACCACTGTCAGCTGGAAAGTGTGATGTTAGATGTAAATGGGTTTATACTATTAAGCAGACTATAGATGGCAAGATTGACAGGTACAAGGCCAAATTGGTTGCTAAAGGCTACAACCAAACTTATGGTATTAACTATGATAAGACCTTTGCTCTAGTAGCAAATATAAGCACTGTGCGAGTGTTGGTGTTTTGTGCTGCCTACTTCAATTGGCAACTACATCAGCTAGATGTTAAGAACATTTTTTTGTATGAGGATCTCCAGAAGGAGGTGTATATGAAGATTCCATGAGGCATTACTACTTCACAAACAACTGATAAGATATGTAAATTGAAGAAGTCTTTGTATGGGCTAAAGTAGTCTGCGAGAGAATGATTTGATAGATTAAGGCTTGCAGCCTTTGGTATGGGGTATAGGCAGTGAAATGGAGATCATATTGTGTTTAACAGATACTCCAAGACTCGTATCACATTTCTTACAGTCTATGTTGATGATATTGTTATTACTGGAGATGATACTTAGGAGATCCTACGGCTAAAGAAAAAATTTGGAGAGAAATTTGAAGTCAAGGATCTGGGATAGTTGAAGTACTTCCTCGGAATTGAAATTGTAAGGTCATGAAAGGGTATAGTGCTTTCTCAGCGAAAGTATGCTCTGGACCTTCTTTCAGAGACAGTGATGTTGGGTTATAGAGTTGCTTCTACTTCTATCGAGCAGAATCATAAGTTATGTACCGAGGATGGTGATCCGGTGAGTAAGGAGCAATATCAAAGATTAGTTGGTCGGCATATATATTGTCATATGAGACCTGATATTACTCAGGTCATAAATGTGGTAAGTAGATATATGCATAATCCTAGAGAGAAGCATATGGAGGCGGTTCATAGAATTCTCAGAGAATTGGGTTTGATTCCCGTTATACGCGATGTGGCAAAAAAGACTGATTAAACGAGATATGCCATGCCTGCATTAAGATTTACGCCTCTTTCGCCATCAAAGTGCCTATGGTACAAGTTCATATTTGGTTACCAAAAGCCCATGTAGAGGCACCTACGGCTGGATCCGTCATCTTGGCAGAAGAGATATAGGCAAGCTTTAGCTTGGTTCTTTTCTCGATTGATAAAAGGACGGATTATACAATTTGTTTTGAACCTTGCTCGCATAAAGTCTGATTTCTATTTCCACCCAATAATCAGGATGGATAGAAAGACATACCACCTGCCCTTTGATTCTCTGGCCGAGTTGGAATTGCATTTGAAGGGGGGAAGAAGTTTTTACAGAAGTAAGTGGGTTGTATTAAAGGAAGTCCATGAAAGGGGTTACCGTTCAAAAGTTCTGGACATCTGAGAGTTGAAGGCTACTGTGATGTCAATTGGGTGGGTTGTATGGACAATCGCATGTCCACTACATGTTATTGTATTTTTGTTGGAGGCAATCTTGTATCTTGGCGCAGCAAGAAGCAAGATATAGTGGCTAGGTCTACAGCTGAGCCCGAGTACAGGGCTATGGCAGTTATCCTATGCGAGATGATGTAGGTGAAGAGCTTGTTGTCTGAGATGCGTTTGTTTAGAGGAGACTCCCTAGAACTTTGATGTGACAAAAAATTAGCAATTAATATTACAAAATATCTATTTCAGCATGATCGCACCAAACATGTGGAGATTAATCGGTTCTTCATCAAGGAGAAGCCGAATAGAGAAATTTTGACTTTGAGCTATGTAAAATCAGTGGAGTAGTTAGTTGATTATTTAACTAAAGGTTTAGGTCCTAGAAATTTTGATATATTTTATAATAAGATGGGGATAATTGATATCTATTGCCCATCTTGAGAGGGAGTGTTGAGTTATAGAGGATTATTTAGTCCCACATCGGATAGAAATACTAGTAAACTCGTATCCCAAATATCTATAGATACTTGAGATACCCTCAACTCGACACTAAGATACTCCTTCGTATCCTTGACTCTCACTTGGATACCATTACTCTCAAACATGTCCTAACACTCACTTATAAACACTTACTCTAACTCATATTCAAACTCACCACACATCCATCTCAAATCTAGTACACTCATGTACCTCACCCACACAAGTTATCCCCCAGCTCTTTACTGTCCAAAATTGTGCACTAGTTGCACCCATGCACAGTATCCACAGATGTGCACCTCTGTGTAGTGTACAGATCCTCTTCTTATTATGCACTCAAGTGCAACATCAGCTGCACTACCTGCTAGTTGCAATCACTGCGCTCTGAACTCTGTTCTCCCCCCTCCTTAACTGATGCAGGTCCTATTGTCTGGGTAGTGCCCGAGCCCTCTTCCAAGTGCATACAATGCACTACAGACCACTGGCCCTACAACTACTATAATGCAGTTTGTTCATGTGCAACACTGGCTACTACTGCAAGATCCACAACAGTAAGTTAGTGTTGTAATGCACTTATTACTACTAAATTTCCAGAACTCCCCTATTCTAGTTCACACATACACATGCACTCAAAATACTCTATCTAACTCACTTCCTCACTCAACCATTCACATAAACCTATGCATATCCCACACTCAATACTCCACCCTTGATACACTTCCTCCTTAGTTGTGTCCCCACTCCTCTCTCTTCACACTCATGCCAAACTCCAAACACTAGCGCACACACACAAGCATCCCCAATATCCATGATACTCACCAATCCTCTATGATACACATGGTACCAAGTCCTATTTAATACACAATATCACCAAATGGGTACACAAGCCCAATTCCTACACAAGCCCAATTCCTATGCTATTATACCAATACCAAAAGAACACACACACACACACACACACACACACACACACACACACACATATATATATATATATATATATATATATATATATAGGAATTAATACTAGGGAACACCAATATATAGAAATCACTAAATCTAACCATGTGTATCATGGCATATCATGATACGAATACTACGTATCCAATTGTAGGCACTAGGACACAAGTACAAACTAATTAGACATCAAAAGTCATATTGAGGACACAACCCAAACACTTGGTGGACACAATTCATAATTCTACCAAATTGAGCATAGAAAATACCTTCCAACCCAAAAAAGCCTAGGTCCACTAGATTTGAGGCCTCTACCACCTAGATCTACCACTAAGAAGTCATTTTTACCTATGGGAGGGTTCCTATTTGTTCAAATTGGATTTCTAACATAGAAATTGGTATAATTGAAGGAGTTACCTATTGGGAGTTATGTCCCAATGAATCTTCATGAATTTGGACACGAAGAGAGTGAATTGGACACGATCCTCCTAGTTTGACACTCCTCCTAGCTCCTCCTTGGTCTAAGTCTTATAGCTCTCCATGGAAAGGAAAATTAAGTAGAAATTATTGGAATTAGGGGAAATGGAAAGTGGCTTGGTAGAGAAGAGGCTTAGGGAAGAAGAAGAACAACAAATTTGAGAGAAAAATAAAATAAAATATGAGGAGTGAGAGAGAGAAAGAGAGAGAGAGAGAGAGAGAGAGAGAGAGAGAGAGAGTAAGCCATATATAATGAGGTGGAGTTGAGAAAAATCATAAGTTTGTCATTCCACTCCCTAATTTGAATTCTATATCTAAATGAATGAAATCTTTTTGGTTAGAAATGAATCTATTAGTTATGAGGGGGGTATCTAACGAACTAGTAGGAAATATTATATCCCTGACAATTGGCACTAATTAATTCTAATCTAACCACTTAATTAATAATAATTATATGGTAGCAACCCAAAAAGTAAAATTACCATAATATCTCTAGCCCTAAATTTAGGTGGTTACAAGCTAAGAGTTCTAAAGAAACGATCTTGGCAGTTAAATAAATTTTTTGAAGTTTTCAGCTCATCTTCCAAACTGGTATCAAAATCAGGTTTCGATCTTGGGACCCTATCCTGACATAGATGAAGAACTTAACATTGTTGAAGAATATAATCTCAATAATATACTATAGTACTGATGGACTCTCACCGAGACATCTGACTGCAGAATTATCTAGCACACCGTAAAATTATGGTGGGCCCAGTACGGTTATTTTATATCACATCCAAAGCAACTTTAATAAAGAAGATTCTCTACTTTATGTCATATCTGCTAAAAAGGAAATTTTTTTACTTTATGTACATCTACTTTATCTAAAATAGCTTTATGTCATATCAACTTTATCTTTATGTTATTCTGGTCTTTCCGTGTTTTACAAAGATTCTTGTAAGCTTTATAAAAGGACATCCCTTCTTCTTCTAAATCCACCCCGAAAGACTTTCATCCTCTCTTTGTAATATCTAAGAGTTCTGAAGAAGCGATCTTGGCAGTTAAATAAATTTTTTGAAGTTTTCAACTCATCTCCCAAACTGATGTCTGGGTGAGAGTTCATCAGTACTCTAGTTTATTGTTGAGATTATGTTATTCAACATTGTCATGATCTTCATCTCCAAGATCTTCAACTATGTCAGGATCTTCATCTCCCAAACTAGTATCAGAGCCAAACTTTTAACACTTTATCTTCTTTGATATTATGTCTTGATAAACTTAGTGTTCGTGTTTGTATAAGCATAGAAAAATTGGATCCATGCATTTAGCAATCATATGGCTATGAAAAAGTTCAACAAAAAATGGACCGCATGATCACCATGCAGACCAATTAGGCGAGGGCCATATGGACCAAAGGACCGAAGGAAGTTTTGGCCGTAGATGGATCTGACATCACGCTTTGACAAAGGGATTACATCTGACACAGAATTCTGACAAAGAAGGATTTTCTGAACGTCTCGAAAGATGTGAACTCACTAAAAGACAGAAGTCTCAGGAAGTGTGCAGAACTACATGTACAACACGACGAAAGACTCCCATGCAGTTCTGGCCCATGCATCCCAGACTCCATACGTCCCATGCATTCCAGACTCCATGCGTCACATGCATCTGTGGCCCCATGCATCCCAGACTCCATGCGTCCCATGCAGCTCTGGCTCATGCATCGCAGACTATGTGTCCCATGCAGCTCTGGCCCATGCGTTCTAGACCCCATACAGTCTCTGCGATTCTTGGCTTCATATGCCCCAGATTTCTATACAAACCAAATTGTGCTGTTGTTACAAGGTGGTCCTCTTCAACCAAGTTGCTGTCCACGTGTCCAATTAACCAAGTCGCATCCACAAAGGACGAGAAACCATCCAGATATTCAGTAACAAGAAAATCTTAACAAATATCCACATAACAGCTGAAGCCCAAATTTTTGTGCATAATTATAGCTCATTTCTGTTAGGGGAAGACACGTGGCAACTCCCAACATCCATGCGGCCCAAAATCTATGTGGCTACATAATAACTATAAATAATAGAGTACTACCCCTATACAACCCTCCCGGCTTGCTATCTGCGAACCTACACTCGAGCAAAAGAGAAGAGCTTCCACATTGGATCATCCACGAAGTAAATAAAGTTGCTACACTCCTAACCCTCCATCGTCACCCCCAGAACACAAAATTTATACCTAGATTGTCTTCTAGGACTTCTCTGTACTTTCTTTAGTTTGTTAATCAAATCAAGTTCTTTTAGTTCTTATTTTGATTTAATATAAAACATGATGGCAACTCTTTTGGGGACGTCCTTCTCCTCAGTTAATAAGTTAGTGGCACAGTCCGATGCGTCCAAGCTCGGCTCGACGCAAAAGATGCTGGTGGTTCGCTTCGACCAGCAAGCGTTCAAGGATATGCTCTTGGAAGGAAGTGTCAGTCCTTCCTCAAGGCTAGCCAAGCCCAAGGATACCGTAGGCAGTGGGTAGCGAAGGCTGTTGTGCCTCGCCCAACTGCGGAGGGGGCACTTCCAACCGCTTACCCTGTTGTTGACAGCCAGGCACACACCTAAGACGTCCACGTCCATGCGACCTCCCTACCTGACGTAGAAACTACTCAACGCCCAGACTTTGGTAAAGGAAAATACTACGATACCAGACATTCTGGTGCTAAAGCAGGTTCCATGCAGCCAAGAAGGAGGCCGCATAAGACTGGCAGACAGCCTCATGCGGCCTCAGCTCATAGCCGCAGGCAGACGTTTCCATGTGGCACAGATAGCAGCAGAATTTTTGTCTTCGATCATATCTCATGCGGCCCAGACTCTATGCGGTCCAATGAGAACGGCAAAGACCTAAACTTGGACTCTGCGTATTATGCGCCCGTAGGGGCTAAGTCAAAGAGGTTCAGGATAGTGCGAGATCGCCAAGCTCAAACAACTATCCAGTCAGCTTACTGTCAGAGGGAACTACTAATCGTTACGCGGGCCCCTAATAGAAAAATATATAAGACTGTCCCATGCGTCCAACCCCCAGCGACAAATAGACAGGATCTTTCTCAAAAGTCTCCCTCTGATGATCTAAGGCAAGTTCTTGTACGAACCTCGGATCCAGTAGCCAATACAACACCTACATACCCGTGCGCTCGGTCTATCCGAGCCCACAAAAAGGGTAAAAAGGTGGAACAACCCTTCCTTAATTTGCACAATGTGATCAATCACAAGCGCAAAATGAGAAAAATAACTACAGCCGATGAAATATCCTCTCTAGGGCATCATTGTACCAAGATTATCATCAATTATTGCTGCAACGGAGTGGCAACGCCCACAAATAGGCAATCGACCTTCCAATGACTGCACTAGAAGATACATGCCCAGCAATAACCCAGAGGTTGGGTGCAAGCTCCAGAGGGGAAGGAGCTGCCCTTCGCCGTATGTTACTCAGCTCGGAAGGTCCCCTCAATCAAAGGAGGAAAGAAGTCCAGCACCTCCAGTTCGTCACTCTCGACCAACATGTTGAGAAAAAGACTACTAGGAGGATCGGCAGCAGGACCCATGTAAGATGTTTTCCAAGGCACTCGCTCAAGGAAGAAGCTATCAGCCGCTGAGGGTAGTTCTTCCTCAGAAACGGCTCCCTAAGCTGGGGGTAGTAAACCCCTGGACCTACACAATAATTCAGCATTCTAGAAAGATGATGACTCTCAAATAGATTCTAAAATCCCTTGGGGTAGCTAGTCTCACAAAGATGACATAGCCTCTTACGAATCTGAGGAGGACATAATGCCACCAGTCTTCCTTGAAGAAGGCTTACTACAAGAGTCTGAGACGGAGACTGGGGCATCCACTGCCCCGTCCATCTCTCCCTACTTGAGGATAATATACATGGCAGAAGATAACTATGATGCCCCCAGTGACCGATAATGTCTTGAGGCTCTCGAGAACATGATGCAGACCAAGAATGCATCAAGGCAAGCCTTGACCCAAACAATGTTGGAAATTAAGGCAAACTTGGCCTCTCAGCCGGCAAGGACCTCTGCGCCATCTAACTTGGATTCTGGGACCAACGCAGATTCAAACACAACCGCTCCACCTGCGGGCGGCAATCCTCCCCAACCTGGTTCCTCATCCCCTTCAGCAGCAGACGCGGCTAAGGAAGCAATAAAAGAGGTTCGAGAACTCCGAGCTCGACTGGATTCCATGGGTAATCGGAACTGACTCCGCGATCTCAGAGTACGCCAACCGTACCCGCTGGAATAGAGGGATGTACCATACCACCCAGGTACAAGCCCTTCAATATAGACACATTTGAGGGAAAGTCCTTCCCTCGTCGGTACATGAGCTACTTCGAGACAGCAATAGGATACCTACCCCGCAATGATGCCATCCTTACCAAACTCTTTGTCGGGACATTAGTCGGAGTAGCCTTCGGCTGTTTCTATAGCCTGCCGGATAATTGTATATCATCATTCGACGGTCTCAAGAGTCTTTTCTTCAAAAGATTCTATGAGGCAGGACATGATATGACGATGTCTTCCCTGATGGATGTTGCCCAGGGGAAAAAGGAGCTTGCTCGTAACTACATCAAACGATTCTGACAGACAATACTAAGATCATCTTCTGGCAACCCCGAAGTGACGCTAATGAAAATATGCCAGAGGAACCTACTTTCGGCAGTCAGCCTCTGGATGGATGACCCCCAGTTTAAAGACTGGACAACATTCATCGTAAGCAATATCAACGCTGAGAAGAAGCTGAAGAACGCCCAAAACTTGGGAATCCATATCCCTAACAGTGAGGACAAGGAAAAATGTCCCAACCCCAACAATAACAACAACAATAACAGTAACGGCGGTAATAGTTGCCGCGATGGAAAGGGAAAACAGGCTATGGTCACTACCGTGACTAAGAAACCTGAGCAAAAGCAGGCAGAGGCTCCAAAACCAAAGGAGATTTACTCTTTCAAAGATGATGATGTCAAAAGCATCTTCGACATGCTGATGTAGGGAGGCAAAATTTGGCTCCCTGGAGTCAGACGTCAGTCTGAAGCGGCAGAAATGGACAATCCAAAGTATTATCACTTTCACGATACGTCTACCACCCGACGCAGGAGTGCTATACCCTAAAGCTATACATCCAACCCCTGGTCGATACCAAGGCCCTTTTCCTAGACTTCGATGACGTGACGGTCACCACCAATATGGTATCCCTCTAATTCGATAACTTTCCAGCGATGGATGCCCAAGACGGAGTAGTCCCAGTCCCAAAGACAACTATAGAGGTGGTCAACCTTCCACCATCTCGAGACCAAATGACCGGGCTAATACCTCTTGCCACACCACGTAGGGAGATCATGTGGGTCCATCTCGACCTCGTACCAGACTGGACGCAGTCGACGATATCCTCCACTGCCAAGTCCAAGGGCAGGAAATCTAAAACCTGTTATACAGTTTCTTCCTCGACTGAAGAGCTGGCAGCAGGTACAACAAGGTCAAGCATAATATACCAACCGATGTATAGCGATATGCCCACGATTATCGTGCCTACCACCACTAGTTCTGGACCATCTCAGTACCAGCGGACAAGTCTAAATAGAAAAAAACTCGCTTCGATAAAAAGCTGCACAGGGATGCACCACAAGGGCTGGAAAGGCCCTATAACTTCGATATCTTAGCACAATTAGCCAACACTCCAGCAAAATTATCATTATTTGAGCTTTTTCGGCTCTCCAAAGACACTTGGGCTGCCCTGAGTGAGGCATTACAGAATGTCGATACATACCTGACTCAAGTTAAGCCACCAGCCGAAGATCCTATTGCTTGTCCATATTACAACAACATCATGGATGCGATACCCAACATCACCTTCTCGCAATAGGACATGTTGCTAAAAAATAATAGGCACGATCGGCCCCTGTATTACACAGGATATATTGGCAACATCATGGTGGACCAGATGCATATTAACCCAGGATCGTCGATCAGCATTATCTCTAGAAGTCTGCTTCAGACCCTAGGGATCCTGATGCATCATCTAGCGACCACCAATACCGCCCTAAGTGGCTTCAACAAAGGAAGGAGCTACCCTCTGGGCAAAATTTGCCTAAGATGCTCGATCGGTGACCTAAAAACAGAAGTTACATGTTACCTCATAGACGTAGATATATCCTACAATATCTTGTTGGGGTGCCCGTGGATACATGAACACAGAATCGTGTTGTCCACCCTCCATCAGTGCCTAAAAATATAGACGAACATGGTATCGTCAAGACAGAGTTTGTTGATGTTGATCCGTTTAAGGGAATCAAGATTTACTACTCTGACTTGATCCTCTACAAAAAAGTCCGCCAAGATAAAGGTGGCAATGAGGCCGACGATGAAGCCGAGGCCACAACAACACCCGAGGAGCCCTTAAAAATCTACCTCAAGGCTTGCACTCCCGATGCGGCCACCCCCCTCATCGTCAAATCGTACGAGAAGGCACCTGAATCTCCGGTACCTTCAGCGTCTTCAGAACCAATGGTCATTTGCCTTTGTAGGCCAAATAAACCACCAAAAGAAGATCCTTCTCTATCTATGCCTTCTGAACCCATGGTCATTCGCCTTCACAGGCCAAGCCGAGCACCAAAAGAAGACCCGACCGCGGTTGTAGCTTCCGGACCTTTGGTGGTAAAATTATACAGAAACCAACAAAGCTTTCACTTGCGCTGGGGGTAGCCGAGGAGAAGGATGAGCTGAAGGAGTATATATCTGCTAATGTCAATATCCCTTCCCCTGATGATGTAATTCTAGCAGAAAAGATACATTATTTTCTCAATAAAGGGTTATCTTTAAACTACTCTGAGCGTATGCATATAAGTACATTATAATCCATGGAGCACAGTCTAGGCCTTCATCTGCACACACAAGTGACCACTACCTACACAGTGCATCGGCTTTGCTCTAGTCAAGATTATTATTTCTTAGTCCCACCCAGGAAGAAGGAAGATAAGATCATCATCTTCGATAGAGTGGGATGCACCTGTTCCTTTACCCCAAGGGAAGTGGAACCAGAATTCGATGTAGGCAGAATGCCACTCTATTGGTATAGTTCATAAATCCTGCATCTTATCCAGAAGATGGGATACAACCTGAAGATCATTGAAGGGTTGAACTATGACAAAGGCCAAAGGTGGCCTTTACGACTTTCCTCCCCTGCAGGCAAGCATGAGGATTACTATCATAAGAATAAGCATGGCTTAGCATATGTAATGCCTCCTACAACCCCAAGGGCTCAGATAAAGAAGATGAAGTGCACTCACACCCTTCAAAATCTTCAGTTTGGGACTCCGACGTCAGTATCGGGGATGTTCTCAAACAAACACTGTCCTCTAACATGGTGTCTGCCGACCTTGAGGAAGATAACGAGGATCCACCCGAGCTCTTTAAGATGGAACCTTGGGCCCAATATCTTGTTCACAATGGGAGATGCGATTTGAACAAAAAGAGCCTCCCACTGAAGATAAAGTCGTACAAATCGACCTCGGCGACGAATTATACCCCAAACCTATCTTCGTTAGTAAAATCTTGCCCGATGAAGACCGAGAATCCCTATTACAACTCATTAGGAAATACATCAATTTCTTTGCTTGGAGTTACGAAGATATCCTAGGATTGGATCTCCAAGTCATGGTCCAAAAACTCAATATTTTGCCAAACATCAAACCAGTCAAGCAACAACAATGATGGTTCTGGTCAGACATGATAGATTCCATCATAGCTGAAGTCAACAAGCTGATAACTAGTGGATTCATCCATGATGAATAACACTCCGACTAGGTAGCCAATATCGTGCTTGTCGTTAAGAAGAATGGAAAGATCTGAATCTATATCGACTTCCGTGATCTAAATACGACATATCATAAAGACAAATTTTCTCTTCCAATCACCGGCGTAATGATCGACAATACTTGTGGCTTTGAGCGCATGTCCTTCATGGATGGCTTCTCAGGCTACAACCAAATCAAGATATTTCTTGACGATGAGAAACACACATTATTCTAGACCCCGATAGGCATATACTGCTACACAGTCATGCATTTTGATCTAAAGAACGCAAGTGTTATATACCAGCGAGCTATGAGCACCATTTTTAGTACACATATGCGCAAGACGGTAGAATACTACATCGACAACATCACCGTCAAGAGTTGCTCCAAAGATGATCACCTCCAAGACCTGAGGACCGTGTTGGACTTAATGAGCGTACACCGCCTCAAGATGAACCCTACCAAGTCCTTCTTGGGAGTTTCCAGCGGCAAATTCTTGGGTTTTGTCATCACTTCTCGGGGTATTCACATAGACCCCGACAAGACCAAGGCCATCCTCGAGATGAATCCGCCGGGAACTCCGAGGCCTTCAAGGAAGGTTGGCATATATCAGGAGGTTCATATCAAACCTCTTTGGACATTGTTGGCTGTTCACATAGCTCATAAAGAAAGGTGTCTCCTTTGTTTGGAATAAAGAGTAACAACGAGCATTCAATATCAAAGAATACCTATCAAACCCTTCTGTACTGGTGGCCCCAGTCATGGAAAAGCCATTTTTGCTCTATGTACGCGTGATTGATCACTCTCTCGGTGCCCTGTTAGCCCAGAATAGTGATACAGGCCACGAGCAGGCCATATACTAACTCAGCCGGATGATGGTCGGCCTAGAGCATAGGTATACCACCGTTGAGAATAAGTTCCTTGCTCTGGTATTCGCTATATAAAAAACTCGACATTACATGACTGGATAGACCATTCATGTAATCTTGCAAGTAAACCCCCTCAGGGTCCTCATGACCAAACATGGGGCACTCAGTTCCCGCTTGGCTACCTAGGCAATATTATTATTCCCATATGATATGGTGTTCGTCCCACAGAAGGTCATCAAGGGTCAAGCATTGGCCAACTTTTTAGCAGCCCACCTGGGGTCAGAAACCTCAAAGCTCTATGAAGAGATTACAAACAAAGTGGTGGATGCCAACGTCACTTCATACGAAGCTGTCTGGCAAATATTTTTTGATGGTGCTTCAAGAGCAGGGCCCAAAGGCAGCATCATCGTTGGGGTTGGGATAGTGTTGATCTCCCCATATGGCCTCGTCACCAATCGTGCGTACTCTCTCACGGATTCATGCTCCAATAATGTGGCAAAGTATAATGCCCTAATCATCAGACTCCAGCTTGCCAAGCAAGTCAGAGTAGAGTACCTGGAGGCCTACGACGATTCTCAGCTAATCGTCAATCAGGTTTGGGGAGTATATGAAGTCCAAAATGAAGAATTGATCCTATAGCACTAAGCTGAACTTAGTATTATAGCAACCTTTGAGATGTTCTTTATTGAGCATGTCCCTCGGTTGCAAAACATTGAGGCTGACACCTTAGCCGAGCTCATTGCTTCCTTGGCAGTTCCAAACAACGTCCATCCACTAATCGATGTGATCGGCCAAGAGCTGGTCTGCTCCAAAAGCAACCTATGCTTGTTCCTCAACTATACAGCAGAGTTCGACACTGATATTCAAGATTGGAGGCTTCCATTTATTGACTACATAGTCTATGTAATTCTCCCTGAAACCCCAAAGGAAGCTACTTCAATAAGAAGAAGCTTCCTCTGTTTATATTACAATACGGAGACCAAAATATTGTATCATTGGTCCTATGATGACCTTCTGCAATGATACTTATTGAACGCAGAGACAAAATAAGCCCTCTACGAAGTTCACAACGGCGTCTGTGGGGTGCATCAATCCGGTCCGAAGCTATAAGACCGTCTTCGAAGAATAGGCTACTACTGGCCTATGATGGTAGTGGATGTTGTTGATTACGCGAGAAAATGCCAGACATGCCAGATCCATGTAGACTTCATCGACCAACCCTCAGAGTTCCTATAACTGACTATTGCGTCCTGGCCATTCGAAGCCTGGGGTATAGATATCATCGGGCCAATCAGTCCGCCTTCATCGAAAGGGCATCGGTTCATCTTTGGCGATCATCGACAACTTCTCTAAGTGGACGGAAGGTATCCCACTCGCTGAAGTCAAAACATTAAACATAATTAACTTTGTCAAGCATCATGTCATATATCACTTTGGCTTGCCACGTAGGATTGTCCACGACAGTGGTCCACGATTTGTAAGTCATGCCTTCTATCGGTTCTGTGACAAGAACCAAATCCAAAAAATAGCCTCCATGACATATAACCCCGCAGCAAACGGTCTGGTGGAAGCATTCAACAAAACCATCATCAAGCTCCTCAAGAAATTTGTGTCTTCTAACAAACGCGACTGGAACGATAAGTTGGGTGAATGTCTTTGGGCCTACCATACAATAGTCTGGAAAGCTACTGGTAATACGCCATTCTCTTTGGTGTACGAAAGTTAGGTGGTACTCCCTCTCGAGATCCAGATCCCTTCACTATGAGTAGCTCTCTCCAACCGGCTAACCACAGATGACAACTACCGTCGACGATTACAGGAGTTGGAAGCACTCGATGAGAAACGACTCTCAGCTCAATAACACATAGAGCTATATCAAGCGTGTCTCTCTAGAGCCTTCAACAAACGAGTAAAATAGAGAATATTCCAAGTGGGTGACCTCGTTTTAACAGTAAGAAGACCGATGGTTATGACTCACAAGACGGCCAAAATTTTTTAACCTAAATGGGAGGGCCTGTTCATTGTGGATACCGTATTTTCCAACGGCGCATACCGGCTCACAAAATCCAACGGCAATTTGCTCATAATGCCTATCAATGACAAGTTCATAAAAAATTACTATGTCTAAACTAGACTTGTACTCCCCTAATCTCCAGTGGGACAACATACTCCCGCAGTGACCACTCAAAAACCAATCCCGTTAGACGCTAGCCATGTTCATATTACCTCTAAGCTAGCGTTCCCCCAATCTCCCCAGCGGAGCAATCCTCAGGTTTATCTTCATTTTTTGGATAGACCACACTCAGCAAACTACTCCCTAGAGAGTCCTTGGGACTTTGGTTCACGTCCATATTACCTCTGAACTATCGTCCTAACATTTTTCCCCGGCTGAGTTTCCCATGTCCATATTACCTCTGAGCAAACCTCCCGAGTTTTGGTTATCGATTATCACGTCCATATTACCTCTGATATTGGTTGTCATCCCCACTTATCACCATACTCACCAAGGTACACCAGCAGTATTAAGTCCACAAAAACTGTCACGTCCATATTACCTCTGGCAGAGCTTGTCTCAAACCTATTACTCGTACTAACATGCACAAAAATAATGGATCCACAAAATCTATCACGTCCATATTACCTCTGAGAGGGTTTTTTCGAATCTATTACTTGCACCCCAAGTGCACAAAAGGATAATAGGTCCACCAAAGATCCCCCAGCGGGATGTCTTTACTATCCATAAAACCTATCACGTCCATATTACCTCTGATAGGGTTTATTTCGAATCTATTACTTGCACCCCAAGTGCGCAAAAGGGTAATAGGTCCACTAAAATCCCCCAGTAGGATATCCACACTAACTACAAATGATGTACTACGACCATATTACCTCTAGTAAAATTGCCCCAAATGTCACAATGTGCAAAGAAAGTGATTTCTCTTTTTGTTAAAACAAAAAGAAGGAAGGAAAGATTACAAACATCAAGAAGAAGAGGAATCAGATCTTCCGAATTACTGATGTACATAGCAAGAAAATAAAAAAATGCAAGCATCTGAGGACGCGAGCAATCGTGGAGCATCTCCAATACTTTGCTCCATCGAATAAGTAGGGGTTTCTAAGAGTTCCTAAAATATGTCCTTCTTGCATACTCGAACAGTGGATGTTTCTCCCATCCTCTCAACAAGAAGCAACTCGGGCTCGCTGGAGCATGGATCAGAGGTAACCGACGTCACAAAAACAAATATGTTAGTTTTTTTTGGAGCATCTCTAGAAGATATCGCACTAAAGATGAATTTGTATAAGGAGTTTCAAGATCGTCGGCCACTTATAAGCGGGAAATCGACAGCTTAATTCTTGAGTCATAACTATTTACTCCGTAAGACGCGATGATTTACTCCAAGATGTGTTGCCATGATTTGGTATAATCCTATCATTGACCCAGACTGACATAGCGATGTGAACACATCAGGTGCACATCAACACTTGAAGCGCAAGAAGTGTCCATTTCTCTCTCAGGATACAAACCAAGCCAAACGGACAATCGCAACAAAAAGGAAAGCTTTTATTTTATTTTACTAAAGTGAAAAGAGTGAACTATAATTAAAGGGATACTAGCGCCCCAACCATAAAACAAACTTCAAAAAAGAAGAGAAAGGGGATGGTCTCAGAAAATAAAATGCAAACTTCTACGGCTCATTATTGGAGCACAACTCTGCTATCCGCCCACAGAGATGGACAATGTGACCATCTAGGCGTGCTTTAACTCAATGCTCAACCTCTCTTGCCATGACCTTAGGATCCTCGTAGCGAATGTAGGACTCATATCGGTCATCCACCTTCTAGACCATCACCGCAACAACAAATGTGTTCTTCGCTACCCGGCTCATCTCGGTTCGAATATCCTCTTCTTCCTGTTTGGTCTCTCGGAGACTATTCCTCAGCACATCGAGCTGGCTTGGAGCTATCTGATCTCCACGGTCAAGTCCTTTTGTCTGGTGAGTCATTCCTTCTTGAGGGTACCCAGCCGTTCGCGCTCCTCCTACAACTTCTAGAGGTCCTGTTGCAAGCCTTCCTTAGAGGAAGCAAAGAGGGCCTTCTCTGTATCCAGTCTAGATGAGAAATCCTCATATTCATGGGATATTAGTATCCCTATATCATCCTATTGATGTTGTCGCAGCTCCATCAGGCATTGCTCTACCTCCTCCAATCATTGGTCCAGGTGGTCCGTCGTCTCTTCTAGGCCTGGGATGCTCCTCAGAGGATTTGCCTGAATCTCGATAAAGCACTTCGCCCAGTCGAAGGGCCTATTCTGCTCTAATACCCTCTGGACCCACTGCCTCAGAAATATGTAGAAGATCTGAAGGAAGATCTGGACATTTTCATCAATCTCCTCTAGCGTTGCCGGAGTCAAAGGTAGCTGGTACGAGGAAGAAGTTGCGGGCGCAACAGGTTGTACAACAACGCCCGATGGCCCAAAGGGGAGACAGTAATGGAGGAACAACCCGGGATATAGCTCGTATTCTAATCCCTCATAGCCATCTCAAATGCCCGGACACCCGGCAGATGAGCAAGACTGGTCATGCGACCCAGGATAGACGTACCAGGATGCCCCGCTACCTCGGCTCCCGCCTGTACGTTAACCCCAGATAGTGTCACTATAACCTCAGATGATGACCCAACAATCATGGTGTCACGAACATTGAGAATAGCCTTCTCGGGACGGACTTCTACCCTACTATCTAAAGGGACCTCAATGACGGGAGGGAAAAGCGCCTCCGCACCAGAGGAACCCGCAACAAACCCTACAAAGTGCTCGTCACCTCTAGAAGGGCTAGAGAGAGAATGAGGTCTCCTCTGAACTAGCTCGCAGTCCTGATCCTTTGCCTCGTCCTCTTTAGCGTCCACATCCATGGTTTTCAAGGGAGAAGCAGTGCCTATACGGCCAGAACAACCAGTAGTCAGCTTCGCCCAAAGAACGTAAAGCTGAAGCCAAAATATCTCTTCATTTGTAAGTATATGGGAAAATGTACTAGAAGAAGGCAACAAGGTTCTAGCTCGCCCAGTGCAGTCATAGCCCTCCCCACAGCTTCCACATCATCCACAGAGACGTGCTCAAAGGACGTGAAGGGCTCCGCCACCGCTCCACCCGTCTCCTGGGCCCCCTAAGTTTCTAAAGCCGGCTCTGGCATGCCTGTACCAGTCTCTTGGGCCCCCAATAATTCAAAAGCAGGCTCTGACATACCTTCATTTACATCCTGGAACCCCGAGGTCTCAAGTGCAGGCTCTGAGGTGCCCACATCATACCCCGGGGAAGTCTCCTCCTCCAGCTCCTAGTTAGAGACTGTCGGGGCAACCACATACCGCAAACGGTCTCTCTTCTATTGCATCTGCAAATTGTTAAACAGACCAAGACCAAGATATTTATATAAAGGATCAGGAAGAATTAAACTAAAAGGGTCCACAAATACCGTCTCAGCTTCCAAAGTAAGGTCTATTTCATAATCCACCGTGAAGTGTCCTACCTCCTCCCATCCTTCAATTTTCTCTTCTTGTCCTTCTTTTTCTTTCTCGCTGGCTCGCACAGGGGCCTTGACAATAACATGTTTCCTATAACGTGTCCTCATAGTCGCGAATGAATCATGTCGTCTCCTCTTAGGCAGAGGGCTCCTTATTGGGGAAGCCCCGCGCTTTGCCGAATAATTCAAGGGATGCGAAGGATTGTTAGAAGTGTCATCTTCCCCCATAACAGAGTCAGAGTCGGCAGCAACGATCTCTACCTTGCCCTTCCCCCCAACCTTTTTATAGCTCCCTGTGCCCGTTATCTAGCTTGGTGCCTGCGATAAAGCTGGTTTCCGGATCAAAGTCAGGTGGAGATATGTTTGCGGTCACAAAGAAAACAACCGCTGCATGGCTGATAAGACCCAGAACTTTAGCATTAGGTAGAGTAAACCAAACCTGGGTGCTAGTCACAGAGAAATAATTCCAGGCTCGGACTCCATCCAGAATGCTACCCTCAAAGCCTAGACACGGGCTGGGGTTACCCAAAAAGAGTTGGCTATAGCCGTACTGCCGGGAGAACCTACTCGGTAGGTAGGGTTCCAAGGAGACGAGGTTCTAATTTCGATACACCGAATGCGAGGGCCGGATGGAAAGTAACTAGCAAAAAATCTTTGGGGATAAAACTTGATGATCGGGGCCTCCATCACAATAAACCCTGGTCACCTCATCATCAGCGAACTTTGGGACCGAAATAAAGTAGTAGTCTGCTACACGAGCAAGCATGCACCGACGGACAGGAACACCAGTATAAGCCTAGGGCATTGCGCCATATCGGCGGATAAAAGTGTTAGCCTCCGTCGTCGACCCCTCAGCACCGGGGCACATCAAAGACGGGTAATGCATCAACAGCTAACCCATCAGATAATGGTAAGGCATTTCAACCCGATTGAAATCCTTTGAGATGTCACAGGCAATCACTTTGCTTATAAAGGCACGAAATCCGCGTTAGATGCTGCAGACCATCGTAGGAAGCAAGGCAAGCTCGCGCTTGAAGACCAACTTTATAGCAGGAAGGATGAAGTTACGGCTAATCCTCTCATCGCCCCAGAGCCTCCCGAGACTATACAAGTTCGTAGCCATATCATCAAGAAGCCAGCCAAGGCAGCTTTGTCAGACAACGGTTGAGTCTTAGTAGAAATAGCTGAAGGTGTCACTAGAATTACAAAATCCTTCACCAGTTGAGGCGGTTCTCTTGGTGCCATGCACCTGGTCGTCAATACCCCTCCAGGTTTGGGGGCTCCGAACAGTGACCCAGACGAAGCCCCAATATTAAAGAGACAATTGGTCCAGACCTTAATGTGGGGTAAATTCCCCTCTGAGCTCTTGTCCTTCGTCTTCAAGATCTTCTGGCAAGTGTTGTGGTGGCACAACACTTCCCGGTACACGACAAGAAATCATGGATGTTGCTGCTCTAAATCCTTAAACTTCTTATTTGTCAGGGTATACTCCTCATACGGTTCCTCACCCCAGGGAAACCCCGAGACATCGTACATCTCATGAAGGATAAGACCCATCTCTTAAGAAGGTCCCGGTACCACAGTTATACATCTCGGCCAAAGCCACGAACAACTTCGGGCTCTTCTCCAAACTGTAACAGGAACCCCTAATGGCATAATAGAGGTTGACGTCCTTCAAAGTCTTCTCATACTTTCTTAACACCCATGCTGTCAGTTTGATCTAAGGTGGCCAATGAGACACCCAGTTGAGCAAGTCCACTTTTTCTTGAGGATAGAATCCCTTGGCTGCAAGCTAGTTCAAGAACGTGTCAGCCTCGTTGTAACGGACATTCGGCCCCATCTCACTCGAGAAGGTGCCAGGTGCCAATCTACAAATGGAATAAGAAAACATTTTTTTGCTCATCGTGGCTCTCTTCAGTTCAGAATTGAAACAAATGTGGCCGACCTAGGTTCCATCCTGGTCCGGGGTTAGGTCGCCCGACATCTTCCTTTGAAGGGGTACTATATTGAAAGCTAATAAGGGAAAATAACGCTTCATCGTAGGTATATGCACCTTTGTCCCACCAGAGGAGAAATCCCAGGTCTCCTTAATCTTTACTACCTTAGGGTCCGAGGTAGTGAGGACATCCCCAAATAGGAAGATCGGCTTCAAATAAAAGTCGTCGATCCGCCCGGAGTTCAGTTGGCTAAGTAGGTAGAACCAGGACTGGCATGCTATTACTTTTAGCCTTGTCTCAGATTGATCCTTGTTGATCTGAGCCTGGATGTTAGCCACTATGTGATCAAACCTAACACCTAGGACAGCCTGGGCACGCCAAACCAGTACCTCCCCTGACGGAGCCACGTGTAGAATTACTGCAAAAATCAAAGGCAGAAGGTCAGTTAGAGACACCAAGATTCCATACGGCTAAGTTATACAGGGTGCATGTGGTCAAGTCATGAAGAGTACATGCGGCCCAGTGAGGCTATCACGCCCCAGTCCCAAAATACCGAGGGAACGGACGCATGATAATGGCTAGCAACACATACCGATGGACAAACCCAATCTAATGGATCCATCGGGGCATGCTTAAGCTGTAATACAACAATAAGTAGGTCCAAATATACTAATCTCATCCACAGAATAAATACCACAATATCAGAATTATAAAGCAAGATCATATCTCAATAAAATATAAACTCGAGAAATAACTCGGTAATGAGTCTGATACATATGTCAGGATACAAGAATAAAGATAACTACAGCAATACCGAGTATGGAAACAGTATATAATCAGAAGATAACCTCGGTGATTACTCGTCTACGAAATCTGGTACTGCTCCAGTAACTGCTCCTGTTCCTGCTTCTGCTCCTGCTAATGCTCCTGTACTGTATAACTCTGGGTGGATCTCCTCTGCTAATCCTGGGGACATAATCCGGATCCAGGTCCTCAGAGGACATAGCAAGGTACAGATAATACAAGCCATAATAATGCAGTAAAATAGTCAATAAAATAAACAGGATAAATATGTAACCATCTATGTGAAATGCAGGTGAGAACATCACCAGTACTCAGGCTGAGACTACTACAAGCTCTGTGTAGGGGAGCCGGTAGCAGTGATATCATGTAGTTGTCTAGCTCAGAGAGAGACTGAGACGCCGGTACAATATAGTCAACCTGTAGCCTATGTGTCTCTCCAGCAATAAATGGAACAATAGGGAAATACTGAATAACCAGCTAAGTGATATGCAAGATGAGAGCAGCACTAAAACTCAGGCTGAAACCACTACAAGCTCTATGTCGGGGAGCCGGTAGCAGTGAGATCATGTGGTCGTCTAGCTCAGCGAAAGACTGAGACACAAGCATAACATAAAATCAACCTGTAGCCTGTGTGTCTCTTCCCACCCAATGTAATCATGCGTCTCATGTACACAACGTCTCATGCCCATGCCATGCAGGATCATAACTAATGCAGTAAGTCATAATGAGATCTAAGAATATAATATCTAAGTCATGTAACATGTATCCTATACCGAATCACCATAAATATCTCAGGAAGATTCTGTCTCATGAATAGTGTCAAGTGTCCTGGGTTATGAGGTACTTGATAAGGCAAGTACGAGAATGTAAAGGGTCACGATATCCATCTCTAAGTGACGTTACACAACTCCGCGTACGGTGTTGGCACCCAACTAATAATCGGACGTTAAGTACGTCACACGGTCCTAGGTCAAGCATGCACAAATATATATATATATATATATAAGTCAAGGAAATAGGTAACAAGAACTGTAAGTTTTGGCGAGGTACACTTGCCTGGGGTTCTGGCTCCAACTGTAGCTCTGGTCTCAGTGTGATTTGGAGGTACTACTCCGGTTTCTGAAATATACATCACCATTAGATTTAGAAAATATCAAATAGCTAGAAACGCATGTCGGCGGATACGCGTTGATTCTGGTGTGCACGCACATCCAAATCAACTTCTGCTAAATCCCACACGTCCGTATCAATGATGCACACGTTTCGGTAAAGATCGTGTGCGACCAAATCGTCCCGTTTGGCGGAGCACACTCAGTTTCGGGGTAAAACGGGGTATTGGTTTTCCTGTTTTTGGATCGCGGTTTGCGATCACCACAGGAAGCGACGCACCGAGCGGGTTACACGGACATCGAGAGGGTTTTACAGTCTACGCGACGCAACTGACAAAACAAAAATCGGAATCACGAGGAGAGAGAACGGGTTACCTGAATAGGGCTCCAAAAACTGAGAATTTGCGTGTCCGAGTCTTGTCCGAGTCCTGTGTCCGCTGTGTCCGGGTGGCCGTGTCCTGGCGGTTCTAGGGTTAGGGCTGACGTAGGAGATGGCTGGAGCTAGGGCGGTTGTCGATGGGGGCTGTGGTGCTCGGGTTCAGGGAGGGGATGGACCGGCCGGGGAAGAGGGGAGAGGAGGTCGACAGGGCGAAGGAATCGGGGAAGGAGGAGATCGACGGGGACGAAGCCGAGGGGCTAGGGCACGGTGGCTGAGGGCTCGGGGTAGTGGCTAGGGTTCGTCGTGGTAGTCGATGGGGGAGATGGAGGCGAGGGCTCGAGCTAGGAGATTCTGGGAGGAGGAAGAAGAGGGAGATGGGGGTGCTGCTCGGGGGCTGGATCGGAGGAAAGGGGTTGCAGCGCCGGAGTGGATGGGGCTCCGGGGGAGGTCGATGGTGGTCGGAGGAAGTTAGGGTTGTTGAAGGGGGAGATGAGGGTTCGTCGTCGAGGTCCGCGGGGGAGGAGAGGGTGGTGTCGAGGGGCTGTTGCGGCGAGATCGACAGGAAGAGGCGAGAAGACAGGAGTGCTAGGGGGGTCGTTGGCGGAGCAAGGAGGAGAACGGATCTAGGGTTCAGACGTGGCCGCGGCGGGGGATTTATATAGGGCGCCGCCGGAACAGTATTCCGACTTGAATTAGGGTTAGGGTTCAGAATAGGATTTGGGTAAAGGGTTTGGGTCCTGGTCCGCGGGTCGGGTTCAATAGGAATCCGGCCCGATCCGCTATCGTTTAAGTATGGGTTTGGGTCTGCGAGTTTCGGGTCGGGTTTAGATCTGACCCGACCCGCTAAGGCTGGATTCGGTTTAGTGAACCAGTCTGGGTTGGTTTGGGTTGGTTTGGTTCAATTGAACTGAGTTTATTTCAGGGTTTATTTTGGTTTAAATTTATAATAGTTTTTAGGGCTTTAAAAATGCTTCTAGAGTCCAATAAATTCCCAAAAAATTACCCTAGGTCTAGTTTTCTATTTTACACCATAAAATATTATTTCTATAATATTTTAATATTAATTAACAGCAATTAAAAATTATTTAAATTCAAAATACCTAGGTTTTAATTACAGAAAAATCCCAGAAAATTACAGAAAATTATGAAAACTCTAAATTAAAAATTCTTGAAAAAATCAGGGGGCTTACAATCTACCCAACTTATAAAAAATTTGTCCTCAAAATTAAAATAGGGTAGGGTCTCTCTATCAAATCTCACTTGATTACAGTCTAAAGAATTCCTCTCAGGTAAACATTGCGGTTTCTACCTAACTTAGAATTTACCCATCTATCATCTAAGGCTATACATCTAAGAAAGTTATGCCCCCAAATTATTAATTCATGTTATTGAATCCTCAAGTCTTTACCACCAAACATATCACCTATGGTATTCCTTTAGTCATTTATAAAAGGGTCATCAACCAATGCGACCGGCCTGTGGGGTATATCTAGTACTGTCTATATATCAAACTTATACCAAGCACGATGTTTTGTCTTTTCGAAATAAGGGAAGACGGAGATCAATAATAAAGAGTTCAAGGGTGAGGTAATATAATAGAAGTATCGGGGTCAAGGCGTTTAAAGAATTCAAATAGGAATTGTCAAGCAGTTGTGGATTGAAATCCTATTCTGGTAATTCTTCGTTCGCATGCTCGTATTAGTACAGTTATGTAACCGATACGATATGTCAGACATGTCCAGGGCAAGTATATTCGTCTACTAGTCACTACATATCTCAATCCACGTAAAGTAGTATTACGAGGGACGAATCGAGCGCACTAAGGTTAGCTAGACCTTAATACACTAATTCTGAAATATATTAGTGTACATGTCCACTAATACATATGTCATGAACAAGCTCGATTAAGAAATAAGCTTGCAAAACTAGGATATAGAATAGCAGCATAAGTCAAGTACAGCAAATTTAAGTATGCTAGATGATGATGAAAGGAGTTACAAGTTAATCAAGTTCACAAAACAAAACAAACAAGTAACCATAATAATAACAGACTCTACAATCTCTACAGTTATCATACAACCTCCTTGTCTAAGTCGCTAGTCAACCAAATAGGGGCAAGGATCTCTAAATTCTATTGTCTGAATAACCACTATCTTCTTATACAAGTCTAAAGTTGTGTCATCCTAGTTTACTTCATCAATGGGTCAATAGGGCTAGGTGGTATTATGTTGTGAGGCATACTACCCAACTTAAAACAATAAACTAATACTGAAATCGTCTTAAGGATACCGTGGAAACTCTTGTTAAGGTCTACGAGAAGGGGTCTTGGTACCTATTAGGGTATCCTCCTATATTACTTAGGTCATGGTCATCTTAAGCCTTAGTCTTAGTGCTTATAGGACAAGTGTTGATAGTGAGGATAGAAGAGTTACTGGCCGTCAAGGGTAAGGGATCTAACTTGTATCGAGGTGGGGGTACTAATTACGTGACTTAAAGTTAAGGGGTAATCATTAGGTCATAATCTACAATAATAACTTAAACTGTCAAGTTCTAATTACCAATCACACAGCAAAAAATTAGAGTAACAACCCAAAATAAACAATAAGAGGCGCATAGGAGTCAAGGCAGGATGCAAGTCAAGAAATTAATTCGAATTCGATATAGATGTTAAGAACAATTCAAGCAAGTGGATGAGATCCTTAAAACTTATCATATTCTTATTGCAGGCTTGCTCGGTCCCTAAGTTGAAATCGAACAATTTAGTCGTTGACCTGCATGGGCCACCACAAAAACTATGTCACGCCCCAGTCCCAAAATATCGAGGGACCGGACGCATGATAATGGCCAGCAGCACACACCGATGGACAAACCCAATTTAATGGATCCATCGGGGCATGCTTAAGCTGTAATACAATAATAAGTAGGCCCAAATATACTAATCTCATCCACAGAATAAATACCACAATATCAGAATCATAAAGCAAGATCATATCTCAATAAAATATAAACTCGGGAAATAACCCGGTAATGAGTCTGATACATATGTCAGGATACAAGAATAAAGATAACTACAGCAATACTGAGTATGGAAACAGTATATACTCAGAAGATAACCTCGGTGATCACTCGTCTACGGAATCTGGTACTGCTCCAGTAACTGCCCCTGTTCCTGCGTCTGCTCCTGTACTGTATAACTCTGGGTGGATCTCCTCTGCTAATCCTGGGGACATAATCCGGATCCAGGTCCTCAGGGGACATAGCAAGGTACAGATAATACAAGCCATAATAATGCAGTAAAATAGTCAATGAAATAAACAGGGTAAATATGTAACCATCTATGTGAAATACAGGTGAGAACATCACCAGTACTCAGGATGAGACTACTACAAGCTCTGTATAGGGGAGCCGGTAGCAGTGATATCATGTAGTTGTCTAGCTCAGAGAGAGACTGAGACGCCGGCACAATATAGTCAACCTGTAGCCTGTGTGTCTCTCCAACAATAAATGGAACAATAAGGAAACACTGAATAACCAGCTAAGTGATATGCAAGATGAGAGCAGCACTAGAACTCAGGCTGAAACTACTACAAGCTCTGTGTCGGGGAGCCGGTAGTAGTGAGATCATGTGGTCGTCTAGCTCAGCGAAAGACTGAGACGCCAGCATAATATAAAATTAACCTGTAGCCTGTGTGTCTCTTCCCACCCAATGTAATCATGCGTCTCATGTACACAACGTCTCATGTCCATGCCACGCAGGATCATAACTAATACAGTAAGTCATAATGAGATCTAAGAATATAATGTCTAAGTTATGTAACATGTATCCTATACCGAATTACCATGAATATCTCAGGAAGATTCTATCTCATGAATAGTGTCAAGTATCCTGGGTTATGAGGTACTTGATAAGGCAAGTACGAGAATGTAAAGGATCACGATATCCATCTCTAAGTGACGTTACACAACTCCGCGTACGGTGTTGGCATCCGACTAATAATCAGACGCTAAGTACATCACACGGTCCTAGGTCAAGCATGCACAAATATATATATATAAGTCAAGAAAATAGGTAACAAGAACTTCAAGTTTTGGCGAGGTACACTTGCCTGGGGTTCTGGCGCCAATTGTAGCTCTGGTCTCAGTGTAATTTATAGGTACTATTCCGGTTGCTGAAATATACATCACCATTAGATTCAGAAAATATCAAATAGCTAGAAACACCTGTCCTTAAGTCCAATTTGGACACAGGGGCAAAAATGACATTTCTGGGTCAAAGCGGAGTCCACATGTGGCCCACTTTGCACCAAAAAATGTGTCAGGGTCAAAGGTCTCCAAATTTGCCAAACTTAGTGTCAATAAGTCAGGAACGATGATACGAACCCAACGAAACTTTTAGAATTGGATTTTGATGAGCCGATCACAAAATCGCTCGTCAAGTGGAGCCTGTGGGGCCCACGATACGCAATTTTGTCAACGTTCTCAGAATCGAACAAAACTTGGGTCACAGGACCAGCGTTTTGCTACGAGTCCGATGGCGCAAGTTTTGTTTCGATCCGACGTGTGTACACAAAGTTACGACGTATTCCAGAACAGACGGATACGGGACGGTGTCGGCGGATACGCGTTGATTTCGGTGTGCACGCATATCCAAATCAACTTCTGCAAAATCCCATATGTCCGTATCAACGACGCACACGTTTCGATAAAGACCGCGTGCAACCAAGTCATCCTGTTTGGTGGGGCGCACTCAGTTCCGGGGTAAAATAGGGTGTTAGTTTTCCTATTTTTGGATCGCGGTTTGCGATCACCACAGGACGCGACGCACCGAGCGGGTTGCACGGGCATCGAGAGGGTTATACAGTCTATGCGACGCAACTGACAGAACAGAAATTGAAATCACGAGGAGAGAGAATGGGTTACCTGAACAGAGCTCCAGAAACTGAGAATTCGCGTGTCCGAGTCGTGTCCGAGTCCTGTGTCCGTTGTGTCCGGGTGGCCGTGTCCTGGCGGTTCTAGGGTTAGGGATGACGTGGGAGATGGCCGAAGCTAGGGTGGTTATCGATGGGGGCTGTAGTGCTCGGGTTCAGGGAGGGGATGGACCGGCCGGGAAAGAAGGGAGAGGAGGTCGACAGGGCGGAGGAATCGGGGAAGGAGGAGATCGACGGGGACGAAGCCGAGGGGCTAGGGCACGGTGGCTGAGGGGCTCGGGGTAGTGGCTAGGTTTTGTCGTGGTGGTCGATGGGGGAGATGGAGGCAAGGGCTCGAGCTAGGAGGTTCTGGGAGGAGGAAGAAGAGGGAGATGGGGGTGCTGCTCGGGGGCTGGATCGGAGGAGAGGGGTTGCAGCGCCGGAGTGGATGGGTCTCCGGGGGAGGTCGATGGTGGTCGGAGGAAGTTAGGGTTGCTGAAGGGGGAGATGGGGGTCCGCGGGGGAGGAGAGGGTGGTGTCGAGGGGCTGCTGCGGCGAGGTCGACAGAAAGAGGCGGGAAGATGGGAGTGCTAGGGGGGTCGTCGGCGGAGCGAGGAGGAGAACGGATCTAGGGTTCAGATGTGGCCGCGGCGGAGGATTTATATAGGGCACCGTCGGAACAGTATTTCGACTTGAATTAGGGTTAGGGTTCAGAATAGGATTTGGGTAACGGGTTTGGGTCCGGGTCCGCAGGTCGGGTTCAATAGGAATCCGGCCCGATCCGTTATCGTTTAAGTATGGGTTTGGGTCTGCGGGTTTTGGGTCGGGTTTAGATCCGACCCGATCTGCTAAGGCTGGGTTCTGTTTAGTGAACCGGGTCTGGGTTGGTTTGGTTCAATTGAGCCGGGTTTATTTCAGGATTTATTTTGGTTTAAATTTATAATAGTTTTTAGGGCTTTAAAAATGCTTCCGGAGTCCAATAAATTCCCGAAAAATTACCCTAGGTCTAGTTTTCCATTTTACACCATAAAATATTATTTTTATAATATTTTAATATTAATTAACAGTAATTAAAAATTATTTAAATTCAAAATACCTAGGTTTTAATTACAAAAAAATCCCAGAAAATTACAGAAAATTATGAAAACTCCAAATTAAAATTTCTTGAAAAAATCAGGGCGCTTACAGAGGCAGGGTACATGCAGCCAGGTCATGAAGGGAGTATGCGGCCAGGTAAAGACTGGTGTATGCGTCCAAAGCGAGACCCGCGCATAAAGCATGCGACATAGTCATGTAAAAACTCGTGCAGTGGACTGTGTGCAGAGTGTCCGTGTGTCCAGAGTTTACCTTCACCAATCCTTACCCTGGATGGGCACTTAAACGTCCGGATGGAAGAGGAGAGTTTCATCCTTCGCCCTAGTCGAAGAAGCAGGGCACTTTCCCTTGTCAACAGCCTCCTTGGACGAAGAAGATGAAGCCTTGGGGGCCATTGCAGAAGGTCGGAGAGGATGATCGGAAGCAGAGGAAGAGGCAAAAACAATGGTGAAGGAGAGAATCAGGCCGAGAAAGAAAGTTTTCTCTCTTCAACGAAATGCCTATTTACAGGCTAAAGGGGGATACTAGTGACCCTTTGGTTCCAGCGCCCTGCTGTCAGCAGTAATGATGACGACAGCCCTTGGTTCTTATCTTCTTAAAAAGCCTTTACTTCGGGGTCTGTGTGGAGAGATAGTCCAGAATCCTAAAGAGATTTAATCAAATCAAGGTATTTAATTAGTGGGTGGAATCCTGGCAGCGTCCATCCATGCGTCCATGCGACCTAATATCCATGCAGCCCAAATATACCCCGTCCACGCTTCTTATTCAAAGTATTTCAAACTTATCAGTTTGAAAACTTTGAAGGGGGTCTTGTAGAAGCATGGAAAAATTGGATCCATGCGTTCAACAATCATGCGGCCTAGGGAAAAGTTTAGCAGAAAATGGACCGCATGATCACCATGCGGCCCAATTAGGTGAAAGCCATGCGGACCAGACGATCGAAGGCAGTTTTGGCTACAGATGGATCTAACATCACGCTCAAATAACGAGATTACATCTGACACAGAATCCTGACAGAGAATAATTTTTTGAACGTCTCGAAAGATATGAACTCATTAAAAGACAGAAGTCCCAGGAAGTGTGTAGCACTATATGTACAACACGGCAAAAGACTTCCATACGGTTCTAGCCCATGCGTCCCAGACTCTATGTGTCCCATACAGCTCTCGCCCATGCGTCCCAAACTCCATGCGTCTCTGGCCCCATACGTCACAGACTCCATGCGTCCCATGTGGCTCTGGCCCATGCATCCCAGACTCCATGCGTCTTATGCGGCTCTGGCCCATGCGTTCCAGATCCCATGCGGTCTTTGTGATTCTTGGCTTCGTATGCCCCATATTCTCAAAAAAAACAAATTGTATTATTGTAACAAGGTGATCCTCTTCAACTAAGTGGCAGGCTACATGTCCAATTGACCAAATTGCGTCCATAAAGGACAAAAAACCATCCAGATATTCAGCAACAAGAAAATATTAACAAATATCCACATGACAGCTGAAGTCCGGATTCTCGTGCAGAATTGTAACTCATTTCTGTTAGGGGAAGACACGTGGCAACTCCCAACGTCCATGCGGTACAAAATTCATGCGGCCACAGAACAACTATAAATAATATAGTACTATCCCTATACAATCCTCCGACTGGCTATCTGTGAACCTACACTCGAGCAAAAGAGAAGAGCTAGCGCATCGGATAGTCCACGGAGTAAAAAGATTTTTTATACTCCTAACCCTTCATCGATACCTCCAGAACACAAAATTTGTACTTAGATTATCTTCTAGGACTGCTCTGTACTTTCTTTAGTTTGTTAATCAAATCAAGTTCTTCAGAATTACTAGATAGGTAAACAAATAAAAGAATTACTTAAATTAAAAATTATTTCAAGAAGCAGTATGTAAGCCCTCTAATTTTCAGTAGGGTTATTATTGGAATTTTAGAATTTAAAATTTTCTTAAATAGGTTTAATAATTTAACCCTTAGAATTTTAATTTATTTTGAAAACCCTTTTACCATGGCTTTAATAATTGGAGCGCTACACTAGATTTTTCTTCCGACCAACTTTATATACTTAACCTAGACGAGTCAATCTATGTCCATGGCTTGTCCGTTGCTCACAAACTTACTCTCTTGTGCTTTAGTTTAATTGCACAATATTTGCAACATAATTAAATCTTGCATCTTTGTACCTACGTCGTTGTAGTAGAATTTGGGCACTCAACGTCGACCCGATTCTAAAATTAACTTTTTGTCAATGACCTAATCAAGCCAATTTACACTCATGACCTGACTGTCACTGACAAACTTATCTTCCCATGCTTCATTTTAGTCTCACAACTTTTGTGACTCATTTTTACCAAATTTGATATCTATACCCTATTCCGTTGCATATGATTTTAATATGCAACACCAATTCAATTCTTCCAACAGATTTGTTATTCGTGAGTTTCACTGAACCTACTTCACACATGGCATTTGTGTTCCATTTATTCGAGTTCATGCATGCTCCATAAATATTATTAACCCCAACCGAGCCCAAACATCCACCTCGAACCCTTGAACCAATTTTTATGACTTATGGACAATACCCCACATCTATCCCCTACTCTACAACACATCCAAACACTTATTTGCACTCACAAATTACATATTTTAAATCATTGGAATTTAAATTCAGCATCTCCTAATTTTGAAACCACTTATATGCATTTCTACTTTTGTAATATAATCAAATCCTATGGAAATTTTTAATGGCAGCCCAAATATGTTTATGACAGCCCAATATGGCATATCAGGCCCTCAATTAATCCCAGCCATAGGATTAAAATCTCCTTAAATCTCCACCTTCTATCTAGTAACCGACTATATATATATATATATATATATATATATATATATATATATATATATATATATATATATATATATATATATATATATATATATATATATATATACGTGATATGAGTCATATTGCTCATATTTCTACATGAGTCATGCATATGTAGACCAATATGAATAGACTCATGCATCCCATGTGCACTCATGTGCATTAGTACTGTCACTACCATATTTTCTGACTAAGGGTATTTTGGTTTTTTTCATAATTAATTAAATATTGTGCATGTTGTATATTTATTTTCTTTTATTATTTATCCATTGTTAGATGTTACATTTTATTTTGACTTGTGTTAATGAACCTAACTAGTTTAGATTGGACTCATGGACCAACATAATTCTAGTTAGATTTTAGCCCAACAATCAAGCCAATTTCATTAAGTTAATAACTTAATTAGTTAAACCAATTAGATTAGAACATTTTTTCCTTAATTAAATTCTTCATGACAAGCCCCAAGGGGTATTGTAGACTTTTATAGTTGCTTTGAGGAGGGGTTTGGGCCGGCCATAGGGGAGAGGAGAGAGACTCTCTTCATTCATTTTTATTTTATTCTAGATCTAGAATTTTTCTCTTCCAAATTCTTTCACACCTACACCAATTTCTACCCAAATTCTTTCACAATTCCTTCTCTATTCACCATTGGAGGCTAATGGAGCAAGGAGAAGGAGCACAAGTAGAAGGCTCTTGATACTCAATTGGAGACTTGCATTAGGAATCCATCTCCCAATACGTATATTTTAGTTTTCACCTTATATATAGACTCTAAACCTATAGTTTAATCATTAGAAACCCTTCCATATACTAAGGCTATCTATAGGAAGTGGAATTATGTTCATAGAAGGCTTATGGAGAAAGCTATGATATATTTTGTGTCAATTTTAGAAAAATTCCGATATTGGCACATCAGTGTTTGTCAATAGGTCAATTAGACCAAATTAACATATGTTTGATTGTGTGAGGCTAGTGTCGTGTCCAAAATTGGATATGTGTAGGCCGTATCATGGCAATTGGTGATACGGGTTGATTTGGGGATTTTTTCTTCGACACGGGGGTTTGCACATGTCATATTTTGACACGGACACGTAGATGAGTAGCTAGTTCTTTATAGTACTTCTAACTATGATATTAGACTTGTTCATGTCCTTCGAGATACGTTTGGTGGTGTATTGGAGTCGTATCGCAAGAGTATCATAGATTGGTGTGATACGGTGCAATGCACGCCAAGTGTTCGTATTATTGCTACATTAATTTCATGCACTCTAAATTGCTATCCTTAATATCTAATTATATTATTTATGACTATATATTTGATATATATCTATGTATCTAAGTATTATATACTTGTTAGTGATATATATATATATATATATATATATATATATATATATATATGTGTGTGTGGGGGGGGGGGGGGAGGGGAGTCGGGTTACAGTCAAGGACTGATATGAGATGTAGTAGGGGGTCTGATTAGATGTGTGCACTGATGTGCAATACACGGTGCAATAGGTCGGGCTGTGCACAAGAGTGCACAGCAGCAACAGAGCAACCTTGCCACTGCAAGGTTGGCTCGAGAGGAGGGTGTCTTGCTGCAGCAAGCAACAGGATCAACAGCAGCAGAGCAACCTTGCCCCTACAAGGTTGGCTCGAGAGGGGGTTGTCTTGCTGCAGCAAGCAACAGGAATAGCAGCATGTGCTATCTCGCTATGCAGCAGTACTTGATAAGTGAGGGTTTTAGTTGTTGGTTAGATATTCATATGTTGTTAAGTTAGTAAGTTATAAGTATTAGATGTTATGATCAGTTAGTTATAGGTGTATGTTGTTTAGTGATGACTTGCTAGTTAGTATTGTTAGATACATATACATGCTAGTATATAGTTAGACATGATGTTAGTTGTTAGTATAAGTTAGTTTGGGTTGAATGTTAAGTTATGATGTTAGTGTATTGTTATATGATATTAGTGTATAAGTTAGATGGTTAGTTTATGAGATTTACATACTTAAGTTAGTGTATATATATATATATATATATATATATATATATATATATATATATATATATATATATATATATATATATATATATATATATATATATATATATATATATATAGCTAGTTAGTTAGTTGAGAGTTACCTTGAGTTAATACACAAGGTAATTTTAGGTATTGATTTATACATTGGATATTGGTATCAAGAGAGGGTATAGCTAGTGTGATACCGTGTTGGCTCAAAGCCAAGGTATCCATTAGTGTTAGTTTAGCTAGGAATACTATATATATATTCATTTTGTATATCTTATATAGTATTTTCATATATATTATTTTACGTATCTTATGATACGGTATAGTATTGATACTCTAGTTACCTAATATAGCTAGTATAGCTTAGATACATAATGTATAGACCCAATATCATAGAGATGGACTCATACAACCTAAAAATAGCTAGTTTGACCAAGTTTGACTAGTTAGACCTAGAGTTGACCTAGTTTGACTGTTTTGACTTAGACTTGACCTAATGACCTAGAAATAGACTAGTTTAACTTGTTTTCATTTCAAAACCTTGTATTGATGTGATATGCCATATTTAGGTCTCCGAGGCAACGTTCCGGACATCTTTGATATTGTTCACCGAATTCCAGGCAAGTACATTCTTTGAGAGTTTTTCGTTTATGATATCCTCTATGTTTCTTGTATTTAGTGTAGATATCCTTGATTTTTTGACACTTGGTTACACAGATTGGTATTCCTGGATCCCGTCATAAGATGTTATTCCTGGTAGTTCCTAGCGTATTTCTTGTGCAAGTCTCATAGTTCCTGTGCAAGTATGGACACTGATTCGTGAGAAGATTAGCTCCCTTCTCATGGAATCTCGTGTCATAACATGCCATGGTCGGATCCATTATACCAGCTGGGGGCGGAGAGTATTTAGTGTAGATATGTGATCATACCCCGGAGTTCTTGATTTTCTTGTACAGTGTTAATCATACACGATACGTATGATTAACCAGGCCCATTTTTCTTTAGTAGTACCCAAGTCGATCACATGTTTTCACTCGTACTCACTCACTTAGATAGTTGTATCTCTTATTTTCATATATGATGTTCGTATCTCTTGTACGTATTTTTCGTATTTTCTTATTCCTATATATTTCTACCATGCTATATTCATCTTGTATATGCTCTCTATTTACTGCTACATATTTTTTATTATTTATTAGAACTGCTTTTAGAGATATACTTTGCTCCTTTTCTGACTGGATATATTTTTCCCAAATGACACTGAGGAGTGGTATCCCACTCACTACAGGCCTCAGGATGTAGCTAGCTTAGAGCCAGAGATATTGGCTCAGAAGGAACTCATCCCAGTTGAGATAGATGACCCATTATCTGTAGCTCAGTAGATAGGTTTATTATGCTAGTTTTATCTCCAATATTTGACAATAGTATTCCTTTATTATATTTGATGACTCGTTGGATATTACTTTATCTTATGAGTTATATTTGACTCTTTAGTTCTTTATATCATATTCTTGCGATTATTCTATCTTATAGATCTATGATTCAGTATTTATATTTTATTGGTGGCATTATATATCTTGATGATCATTATTGCTAGATAGATAGTTACCCAAACAGTGTTCTGCCGTCGATACTTTGGCGTAGGCTGGACGTACCCACGTACTCGTGCCCTTATACCGGGTACGGGTCGTGACATATTTTTAGTGGTGGCCCATGCGGGTCCTTCGAGGTCGCAAATAGTATGATTCGTAGTGGTGCTCTAAATTGAGTGCTATTATAAGCCTGCTTCAGGATATAGGATATAGGCTGAGAATACTCAATCATAACTAGGAAAAAACTCTATTGTTCATTTCAATTATTCTTTCTTGATATTGATAAATTAAGCTTTAATTGTCCTTCTTTGAAAATATTCTATCTTGGGCCATATTGATTCTTTTCTTTCAATTTTCCTCAGGATGCCGCCTAGGACTCGATCACAGCGTGAAGGAGAAGTTTCTGAGGGATATACGAATTTCTGAGAGCCTGCACCAGTCACTTCTCTGATGATTGGCGTGTCAGCTGCGTTCGAGGGTCCACCCCCAGTACAGAGGGCTATTCCAGCTGCGACTGAGGGACTTCGACCTCCACCTCCCGTGCCGACAGATGCGACCCAGATATTCATGCTGTTTTAGAAGATGATGGAGGCTCAGAGGGCCCAGTCAGAGGTTCACCAGAGTAAGAGCGACATATTGCGGCAGGGTATTGAGAGTGCTTATCAGCTTGCACGTGCTGCAGTAGAGAGAGGTTCCAGTCCAGCATCAATTTGCTCCGCAGGTTGGCCCATTTCGGCAAGTAGTATCCAGGACTTCAAGAAGCTGGAACCTCGGGTCTTTAAAGGGATCGAGGGTGTCACAACACGCACCCGGAATGAGGGCACAAGAAGTGTCAAGGCACAGCCTACATCGCAGCATCGACGGTAGAACACTGTCTGGGTCATCCATAATCTAATATCTTATAATATATATATATGGTACCTGCCAGTCATCTCAACTCCAAACGGAGGAACAATATGGTATATGATAAATATAAACTATACTCAATCATGAAGCAAACTAAGGAAGATAAGCTCGAGATAGAATAACGAAAGAAAATAGTCACAATACATCCACAAGTCCTAAATAATATATATATGCCATAAGCCTCAATAAAAGTCTAATACAAGTCTAAACAGATAATCTAAACCTCCTCAGACTCTGGTACTAGGTCCTCCTGCTCTAAAGGAGTATCCTCTAATGGTACGCTATCCTGCGACCTGTAGTAGGTGGGACACTGGTCCACAAGCCAATCATCTAAAAAATATATCCAGTCAGGATTGGAGAGAAGTACATACCTCTGAAAGTAGTTTTAAATACATAATCGAGCATATATAACAGATAATAGAAAAGAATACAAGATAACTAAACATCAGAATAAAATGAACTAGAGTGAACAAGTAATGTATTGGAATAAAGAACAGGCAATAGAATAACTGTAATAAGGAAAATAGATAAAACCAGCTAATGTGACCTGGAATACAAGTTCATTATGTGATCGGTTTAGGTTGAATACGAATACAATATGGTAACTCGATCACATGTGTGATATATAATCGACATGTACACGAATACACTTAGGCTTAATCACATAACCAACTCTTATTCCCCCATCCCCAACTAATACCAATGGATCTAATCACGATACGTTACGAACACGAATATAAGCACACTGAATACGAGCAGTGTGTGAACACGAAGTACACGATAATCAATACCTGATACACACAATAAAATACATGTGAAGGAGTATCCGCTGAACACGGTAAGGGATAACATCTCCTGACAGGATCCACATAGTACCGATCCATGAAACCACTGTGTCAGAATCTAGTATACCGTTATAGAACATGCGATATATATACTATTATGAAATAAAAACTAAAAGAGAAATGTACTCACCTCTGGTCCTGAGCAAATAATACAAAACGATGTCCGAGCTGGTATCGCACAAACCTATATATGAAATATCATGTCACTGGGTGTAATGAAATGAGAAATAAGCTAAATACACTAAACATGCTTTTCTAAGTCATTTCTAGGTCACACTAGCTAAACTAGGTCAACCTTAATCAAACTAGCCAAACTTAAGTCATATACCAATTTCTAGGTACATACACAATGGTAATTAGCCCATATTAGTCGCTAACTAGTTACACTAGCCAATATTAGCTATGATAGCTAACATCACTAATATAACTATACACAAGATAGTATGATACTTTATGTATCCATTTATATATATATATATATATATATATATATATATATATATATATATATATATATATATATATATATATATATATAAAGACCTCTAATGCTTTCTAGGTAACCTGGTACTTAGCCTTACCTTACCATATATAATATATATGTAATATAGGTACTTACACTCATATCCTATCTACATCTCAAACCTTAATTACTACCTATACCAAACCAATTTCCTGGTATCAGTCTTGACACTTACACCCTCATTCCATATCTTTACATTATACTGACACCTATCCCTTACTAGACAAAGTTCTCCTTTCCACCTCACAACCAACTTGCCTATGCCCCCACATACTATAATACCTTAGTTATAGCGAAATCCTTAGCGAACCCTCTCATAGCCAACACGTAATTGGTATGGACTGCTGTTGTTGCATCCTATGATACTAATCAGTGTATACAATGCACTGATACCCATCTCTTGGACCTATCCTGCTGATGCTGCTGCTATTTGCTGCTCTAAAAGTCCTACCCAGTCTGGAATAGACTGGGTATCTCTCATTCCAACACATACCATCACAGGAACCCCCATAACTAATATCTTGCTGATGTTGGTGTACCTCGTTCCTGTTCTTAACAGATACTGCCAATGTTCTACTTGGAAAAGCAAGTTGATGCTACTCTCTATATTCTGTACTCGAACCTGGGTACACTCTTATCTAATCAACACCAACACCTCTATCCTACCTTAGCAGCAACATCGGTTACCACCACCCTTATTCCATACAAGACACACCCACCTTGCCATATACTGGCACAACACCAACTTAGACCCAGGTACACACACAAGTTTACCCTTCAGTTCTAGAACAGGCACTCCTGAGTCCAACACTTGGACTGCACTATTAACCTCTGTTACTTGCACTTCCCTCCGAATACTCTAAACATTATGAACAATATAGTTGCAAAAATAGCACCCTCGATATTAGTTGATACTGTCAAGACTAAGTCCTTGCTGCTGCAGTAACAGACACTAACAAAAATATCACTATTACTACTAAAACCAACCCCAATAAACCTTTACCCAAAGTCTGAATCATCCCTGCATCACTGCTATCAAGCCTCAACCTGTGCACTATAAATTGGTGCAATCCAGTCACTCCATATTTAATATCAGGCCCCACCACAGCCATACAGGAACCTCATTACTAATACATATATACATAAATATATACACTCTAAATGAGTTCATACACAACTCCAAGATACCACTACCAATACTAGCATAACTCCTAGCCAATTACCAATACTCAAATCAACTCTAACCCCATATCAAACACATTGTGTGCACTCTCCATTACACACACTAATATGGCCAATATGCCAAACACCTTGCACAAGCCTTGATTCTAAATGATACATTACTCCCAACTAATGATACCATCCTCAAACCAAAACCAAAACTCACCATTCACTATAATAAACATATATGCATCTCAATTATATACAATAATAACTAATATAACTAGTTACTATAGGAATTAAAGAGAATTCATACAAAATAGCCAAAATAAGCCATGTATCATACTGTATCACAAGATACTATGATACCCTCTACTTGCGTCTAATTATGGACATGTATCTAGTTTCATAATCCTGATCTAAGTCTAATTAGATCTAATTAGTCTCATGACATACAATTGATGTGTCAAATTCGTAATTCCCCCAACATGCACATAAAGCTCCACATAGAACTCATAATACATAGCCAAATAACCTAGAACTTGTTCCTATAGGTAGTCCTATGCCGTGGAGTAATTCATAGTAGTCAAATGAATGATTAAGAAGCTATAATGATAGGAAAATTCAAAAATTACCAATTGGAAGATGGATTCCTAATAAAAATGCAATTGGACATGATCTGGATACGATCTCTAGCTCCAAAGTTTCTCCTCCTTGTGCTCCTTGCTTCTCCAAGATCCAAAGTTCCAAGAGTGATAAATTTGAGAAGAAAATAGAGATGAATTGAGTAGAAAATCAATGGAGAAAAAATTAAACATTGGGGATCTAGAATTTTTGGATCAAAATAAATATAAATGAGGAGAGAGAGAGGAGAACCCCCCTCTAATAGTGGTCGGCCACTTCTCCCCTCCCCCAAGCAAAATTAAATGTCTAAGTTACCCCTATATGGTGAATTATAAAAAATAATTAAGGGTGGATATATTTGGAAGTCTCTAACTAATTATAATTAAACTAATTCTCCTTAATTAATTAGTAGAAATGACTAATGGACTTGGGTCCAAGTTGGGCTCACTAATTATCATGACAAGTCTAAATGGTCCATATGTGTCAAGTCTAAATATTGGCTAGTCTCTCTAACTAAACTAAATAACACAAGTCTCTAATTAAAAACTAATACTAGCCATAAATAATTATAGCTCAACATAATTAAATAATTTAATATAATTATCACATTAATATTCAATATTAAATCCTAAAATTAAATACCCATGCCAAATTACCAAACTATCCCTAGCTGAAAAAGTGAGGGTGACAATCCTACCCACCTTAAAAAAATTTTGTCCTCGAAATTAAGGAAGAACTAACTATCAAGCAATCAATACAAACAAGAAAGAATTATACCTCACGACTCAAACAGATAAGGATATCACTCGCGCATCCTGGCCTCTCGCTTCCAGGTGCTCTCTCCTAGAGAGTGATGCCTCCATGCAACGTGCACTAAATGAATCGTCTGGTTCCGCAGCACCTTCTTTCTGCTGTCCAAAATCTCTACGGGCAGCTCTGGGTAGCTGAGAGTCGGACCAACCTCGATCTTCGAGTGATCTAGTATATGGCTAGGATCTGCCACGTACCGTCTCAGTTGTGACATGTAGAATACGTTATGCACTCCCTCTAATATAGGTGGAAAGTCTAGTCTGTAGCCCACTGCACCGACCCTCTATAGAACACCGAAGGGTCCGATATACCATAGACTAAGCTTTCCGTCTCCACCAAAGTGAATCATGCCCCGTGTTAGAGAAATCCTTAATAATACCAGATCAACCTAGCATAAAACATAGCCTTAGCACTCTAACAAAAATAAGCAATCACAAGCAATGCAAATAAAATCTATATCTCAAACTCCAATGGTCTCCGGTGGCTATCGGTCCAATGTCGCTGTCTGTCCTGTGCCACCCGAAGTCTATCCCTGATGAGCTTCACCTTCTCAGATGCATCCACGACCATCTATGGTCCTAATAAGGCTCTCTCACCAACATCATCCTATGATAACGGAGTACGGCGACTCCGTTCATACAACGCCTCAAATGGTGATATCTCGATACTGGCCTGGTAGTTGTTGTTATAAAAAACTCTACCAAATGAATATGATCCTTCTAAGAGCCTCTAAAATCCAAAACACAAGTGCATAGCATATCCTCGAGAGTCTGGATAGTCCTCTCTGACTGCCCGTCTGTTTGAGGGTGATATACAGTACTAAACTTGAGCTGAGTATCCAAGCTAGCCTGCAAACTCCTTCAGAAGTAGGACGTGAAGCGACAATCTCGATCCGAGACTATGCTCACAGGAACTGTCATGCCCCGGTCCCGCAGGGGCCGATCGTCCTCGCTTGGTCCCTACGGAACCGATCGTCCTCGCTTGGGCGCGATGCCGTGCAAGCCTAAGTTGTACTTGCACCAGGCAACGTACCTGCACAAGACACAATCAGACAAAAATATATATATATAGGCATAGAATATAAATGTAGAGAACCAAAGTTGAACACATTTGATAGGAACACAAAATACTTTATTTTATTGAATACTGAAGATTTAGATTATAAGTGCTTGCTTGGCTGAGTGACAAAATATGTCTTAGAAGGCTTACAACTCTTTTTACATTCCCAAAATTAGCCACAATGCCCAAACATCACATCCTTGTAGTAGGACCAAAATAATAAAGCATCTAGCAAAAGAGGAGTAGCCCACTGGAGAGGAAAGCAAAGGAAGCAGCACGAGCACAGTCCCTCGGAAGGTTGCACTAACGCCGATTCAGGTTCAGAATGCTTGCCAAGCTTTCATTTCCAGTACCTGGATATTTGCCCATAAACATGGATCAATACTACCACATGTACTGGTGAGCGACCGTGGCCAAACTTACCTTAGAAATTCACACTAAGTAAGCATATGAAGCTAGCATTATTAGGTGATCTTTCTAGTTGTCTAGTTTTTTAACAATTTATGCAAGGAAACATAGACGATAGATAGCATATGCATATGATAATTCTTACCCATGGACGAGCGGTTATCCCTGCAGCAGACACACAAGTTAGCCACATTTTGCATATGCATAACTTAAGAATCAATATAGGCATCAAGTGTTAGGTATGCAACAAGGTAAACCTAGCATGCGCCCTAACTATATGATAGTCCCCTCCACCGAATTAGCAGTTGGGACATACAAGCCCATCTCACTAATAGACGTGTCTACCCTCCTGTAAATAAGGACTTCAAGCCTCAGGGTATCTAGATCTCTCCCAGGCCGAACGATTCCCAGTGCCCCAGGAACCGCTCGAGAGATAATCCTTGTGCACAAGTTGTCCAGACTAAATGCATGAATGCAAGCTCCTATCAGAAAATGTGCTATCATGTAACTAATGAACAATGAACAAGCAAGTTTATCTCTTCTTCTCATTTTCTAGATCAAGTCCAAAGGTTTTCAGCCATAATACTTAATGCACAACATACAAGGGACAGATAAGCATTCAATATATAATTAGTAATGTAGCAGTTCTATACTTGAAGCATGCAATACTTTTCTTTCTCTTTTTAGCTTATCTTTTTGGTGAGGCAACATTTCAAGTGAACTAAATATTCTTTTATTAGACGTGCAGACTAAAGATTCATCGAAGGGCCTAAGCCACTCACCGAATAAATTGAACGAGAGGATGGGGAAGCCTTATACAACATTCACTCTTTGGTTATACGTCCTAAAAATACAACAATACTTGGTTATCATACTTTGATCTCTTTTCCTTACGATTCAAAAAGAACGCGCAAGCGAGAAAGCAAAATTATAAAAACCAAGTCATCGAAAGCAACTCAAAATACAAAGAAACACAAAACCAAGAAGCAAAGCAACCAACGAAAACTCTTGGACTTATTTCAATAGAAGTCGTTCCATCAATTGGAATGTTTTAATGCACTTCGTCCGTGTTGATTTGGCGATAAGGTTTCCCCGAGACTCGATTCTCAACCGAGTCAAAGTAGCAAGTATTCTATAAGTAACCGTTCGGAGTGGGACATTACATAATACCCCACTGAGAAGAAGTTTCGTGCTCAAAACTTACGAGATCAAAGAGGCGATAAACGATGCATCAAGAGATCAAAGGAATCAGACTCACCAACATCGTGCCCACTCATGTCATGTTCTATATTCAGCTGATACACTCTTGCCCTTCTTGTCTGTCACTACCACATTCCAAAAACAGGGGTATTTTTGACTTTTTATATGTAGATATTGTGTGTATTTTATTTAAATAATTGCCTGAGATGTGTATTTAAATATATTATATATATACAGTGTTCATTAATGTTTGAGCTGGTAGACTTGACCTAGAAGCCCACTAGATGAACACCTGACCGAATTATAGGATTATGTATTAATTTATATTAATTAGAATTTAATTATTTGGAATTGTGATTAATTACCGTAATTTTATTTAATTATTGTGCCTTACCGTTGCTTCAATATTTGGAGTGCTACCCTAGCTTTTGCCTTCCAACAAATTTCATAACCTTGTCCTAGACGTGCCCGCCTTCCATTCTGACCTTTTTATAACTCATAATTATGCTCTCTTGTGCTTCATTTTAGCCGCACAATATTCGTCGCGGATGTTTATTTAATTTCTAAATAAATTCTAACTTTGTATCGTTGTGCGTTCCAATCGAAATTGGAGGCAATCTCGACCCATTTTTCGTGCAACCTAAATTAGGGTAATATTCTGTTCTGAGTCTTCTTCACTAATAATATTTGTGTCATAATCTAATTTTGGTCCCATGTACTCCTAATTAATTTTAGAATACCGCTTGCATTTGTTTCTAATTAAATTAGGGATAGCAACTTTGACTAATCCTATTTTAACCCAATTTGATCCAAGTGCCCCATTAATTAAGCCCATACCAAACACACAACACCCCCTCACCCTACAAAACACCAAATCGCCCACCAATTTTTTATCATTTCATATGTCTGTGCAAATATCCAAATTTAAGGGGGCTAATTTGCAAATGTTGCATTAGGTGTCAATACCCCATTGGTTCAAACCAAATGGAGAGCCCTAATATTTGACTAGTCAACCAACCCCTCTCTTTGCATGAGTAAATTTCTCATGTCAAATCTTGACCACCCATTCAAAATGGGAGCATCAACACCACTCATTCCCACACACCCCTTCCTATTTAATGTCTCATCAAGGCACTCTTCCCAACCATGCCCTAATCCCCAAACCTAGGAAAGCCCCCACCCCTCTCTCACCTCACTCCTCCCCCAAACCCAATGCAGCTTCCCTCTTTCTTTTCATTTTTTCCCTTCTTCTTCTTCTCTTCTTCTTCTTCTTATTATTTTTTTCTTTCTTTTTAAAAACCAAAAACCAAACTCCCCTTCACCTTCTTCCCTACCCGGCCAACTGCCCCGGCTACTCCTCCTTCTCCGGCCAGCTCTTTCCTTTACTTCGACGGCATCACAACTCCTCCACCACCATCCGTGCAACCCCCAGCAGCCCGTACCACCTGAACACCCCAGCCGCCTGTCGACCCGGCGGCCATCTCCGCCGGAAACTCACAGCGAGCACCCTCTGTCACCCTCCTCCATTGCACAGTTGACCCCGTTCCCGCTGCGATGACCCGACCATCTCGTCCTCCGCCGGAAGCCGACCGGAGACACTCACCAGAGATGCCTCGCCTCGATCTCGAGCCCCTCGACAGCAACCACTCCTCACCGACGTCCTCCTCTCGACCTCCGAGCTCCCTCCTCCTTCAACCTCCAACCCGAGCCCACCGGTGCCACCCTTCTCCACCACCCATCACCATCGTACAGCACCACCACCCCCTGCAACCTCCCTCCGCCTCTTCCCTCCGGCCACTCACCCACCCTGGCGAGCCATTCCCCCACGAGCCAGCTACCACCCTTATCACCAGCACTTCACAGTACCACCTCCTGCCTCCTCCTCGACCAGTCTTCGGCCACCCTTCACCAGCCCCCTCCACCAGCACCTTCATCGTCGCCTTCGTCATTATCGTCTTCGTCGTCGTCGTCGCCTTCGTCATCATCGTCTTCGTCGTCGTCGTGGCCTTCGTCGTCGTCATCCCCGCCGTCGTCGTGCACGCACGCAGGTACGGTTTTCTCCCCCTCGCGTACACGTATGTGTGTATGTGTATATGTATGTGTGTATGTATGCGTGTATGTATGTAGTATATATGGGATTCGCATATGTATACATATACGTATATATAACATATTTATCTATTAGTATATTATTGTATTCAAATATATATATATATATATATATATATATATATATATATATATATATATATGTATGTATGTATGTATTAGTATGTACGTAATAGTATATATGTATTCATATATATACATATGTATATGTATGTATATTGGTTTATTTTCATGTAGTATATATTTAATAAATGTATACTGGTATAAATTCAATTAATGTATTAGTATTTGTATATGTTAATATTAATGATGGTATATATATATATATATATATATATATATATATATATATATATATATATATATATATATATATATATATGATATATATATATGATATATTTCTCAAATTAGTATATATATACTTATGTATATGTATTGTAGACGTATGCCCTAGTATACGTTTAAAACGAATACAATTGATTGGTATGTTTAATATATATACATAGTGTAAATTCATTAGGGTATATACATATATTAATATATGTAATTAATTGGTATACGTATATATTGTATATGTATTTAATTTGGTGTATATATATATTGTAAGTATTAATGCTAGTTATTAATAATATGTATATTATATATGTACTAGGTGACCCGTGGTTACATTGACCTGTGCCCATGTAGTATAGTAGCAGACTGCCATATGTACATCGACGTACTGGCAAGACACGTATCATCGACTGTCTGATTGCACAGCAATTACAGACGCGACGCCCGTGCAACTTGACGCACACTGACCCTAGTTGACCAGTATCATACCTAGTGTAGTCCCGAGTTCAGTGTATTTTGATTGTGTGATTAGTGTAATGTCTGATCCAATGTTGTATTATTTTATGATATGTCTATAGGACTGTTGGATCATCCAGACGATACTCTGGAACAGGATATTGGTGTTACCAGCTAAGGACCCAAGGCGAGTACATTCTCTGATAATTTCTAATTATTTGATAATATCTATGATTCCAATATCTAGAAATGTTACATCTGATTCTTGACACTGTGCTACACGGACTAGTATATAGATTGGATCTGCAGTCATGAAATATTACATTAATTATCGTATTAACATTGTACACAATATTAATATTTAGATCTTGTACATGATATACTGGATATTGCTCGTGTATCGTGACGTATAGTGATTGGACCCACTGTACTAGTTGGGACGGAGAAATATTAGTAGATTATGTGATCATACCCAACTATACATGCATCATAGCTCACCCCATATCTCATGTCGGGTGCGGCCTGACCATTACATGCCTCATAGCTGTTATATATGATTAGCCTGACCACTACTTGCATCATAGTTAACCAAATGGTTAGCCTGACCTTACATAAATCATAGCTAATCATATGTAACCAGCCTAATCTTGTCCCAAGCCGATCACATGATAGGCTGATATTTCAAACACTTAGAATAGTTACAGTTCTCTATTATAGATCATATACTACATCACCCGTATATGATATTGTACCTCGTTCTCTTTATTTCATATATGCACTGACTGTATCATATTGCCTATATTGCCTGTCTCTTTATATTGCCTGTCACTTTATTATGCCATTGCATTTATTCATTGTCTTCTCTCAGTATATAGCATCATCTGTTTATTGTTTTATAGCCCTTATTAATTAAATGGAACTGTTATTTGAGATGTACTTTGCTCCTTTCTGACTGAAAATATTTTTCCAGACTATGCCTTAGAGGACTGGTGTCCGACATTTTATGGACCACAGGGTGAGTAGCTGCAGACTTGGACTTGGTAGTTCAGTTATAATTTCGGAAGGTCTAGCCGGAATCACTAGTTATCTAGTTAGTTCTTTTTAGCAGATTGTTTGGTACCGGATTTGTCTCCAGCATACTTTGTTGAGATTGGATAATATTGTTGAGTTAGATTATTTCTATTTAGACTTGTGTTGCATCTTACTTTTCTTCGAGATCTTATCGTGCTGTAGTTATGTGATTGAGTATGTTGTTCATATTATATTGTGGTATCCATGTCTCCTTATGGAGTTGGATGCTCGTGTGAGATTGTTTAGATAGTATCATGACCTAGACAATGTTCTACCGCCGATGCTGCGGCATAGGCTGGACGTACCCATGTACTCGTGCCCCAGAATCCGGGTGCGGTATTTTGTTCAAGAGGTAGGCCTGGAGGGGTATGAGTCTCTATCTGAGCAGTATTGTTGTTACTGTACGGCGGCGGAACCCTCTAGTTTCGACAGTTCACAGCTAGATGTCCTTTCTATCTACAGTTAAAACACTCATTATTTGCAGCACGATAAATATTTACGGTGTGGCCCGCTTTGCCACAATAACTGTACTCTGGACTAGGGTACTGCTCGCCCTCTATCTTTCTTTCCCCATTATGATGCCTTTTTGCAGAAGGATTTCGAGGAGCCGGTGCCTTCTTCGAAGCACTTCGTGGCAAGAACTGCTCATTTTGCATGGCTACCTCAAAGGCTTGTATGTACGTTTTGCACTCCCGATTCATAACATCCTTTCTCAGGTTATCGTTTAAGCCTTTTATGAACCGATGTGTGCGGGCTCCCTCATCAGGAATCATTGAGCTAGCGAACTTAGCAAGTTTGGAGAATTCTGACTCATAGTCTTCGACGGACATGCTCCCTTGCTTAAGTTTGGTAAACTCGTCTTCTTTCTTCTGTCTGAAAGCTGGCAGGAGATATTGTGCAAGGAATGCTTCCTTGAACATTCTTCAAGTGATCTTACCATCCTGATGCTTGGTGGCAAGATCTGCTTTCTTTATTTTCCACCAATCGTGTGCACGTAATAGCAGATGCATGCCTGCACACGCCACCCTCTTGTTTGTAGCTATTGAAGCAAACTCAAACAAGCTCTCCATCTTTGCGATCCAGTCCATCACCTTATCCGGTGCGGTCCTGCCTTCAAACTCCGGAGGGTTCAATTTCAAAAACTTAGCACCTTTAAAGGTAGACTTCGCGGCCGCACGACGAGGCTCGATAGTTTCTGCTAATCCTGCTCCCTGAGGCATGGTCGGGGAAGTCGCAGGTATTACAGCGGTTCCGGATGCAACATTGTATGCAACTAGTGTTGTCACAATCTGAGTCAGAGACTCAAGCTACTGTTGTTGTGCCAAGGCTCTAGCATCAGCCCGTTACTGCTGACCTTCGAACCGTTCCTGTTGTGCAGCATAGCGATCATTTTGATTCTGAAATATAGCGACCATCCTATCAATTTGATCATCGCTCATGCTTGCGGTGTACGATGTCTCAGGATTACTAGCACCTGTTTTAGTCATCTTACTGCAAAAGAGAGTAGCTTGTATTAGTCTCATAACATATTATGGACTCATTGCTTGGGATGTTGGGTTTTTAAACTCTTAGGGACATTAACACCTTCCATTTACTTATATATAGATTCGTAACCATTTTTAAAATTTAGGACTTTTGAAACCTCTTGAAAACTTATATTATTTTTAAAAAATAATATTTGAAGAGGCCAAGGACGTAAAGCCGTGCTCTGATACCACCTGTCGCGTCCCGGTCCCGTAGGGTTGATTATCCTCACTTGGTCCCTACGGAACCGATCGTCCTCGCTTGGGCGCGATGTCATGCAAGCCTAAGTTACGCTTGCACCAGGCAACGTACCTGCACAAGACACAATCAGACGAAAATATACATATATAGGCACGAAATATAAATATAGAGAACCAAAGTTGAACATATTTGATAGGCACACAAAATACTTTCTTTTATTGAATACTGAAGATTTGGATTACAAGTGCTTGCTTGGCTGAGTTACAAAATATGCCTTAGAAGGCTTACAACTCTTTTTGCATTCCCAAAATTAGCCATAATGCCTAAACATCACATCCTTATAGTAGGATCAAAATAACAAAACATCTAGCAGGAGAGGAGTAGCCCACTAGAGAGGAAAGCTAAGGAAGCAGCACGAGCACAGTCCCTCGGAAGGTTACGCTAATGCCGATTCAGGTTCAGAATGCTTGCCAAGCTCTCGCTTCCAATACCTGGATATTTGCCCACAAACGTGGGTCAGTACTACCACATGTACTGGTGAGCGACCGTGGCCAAACTCACCTTAAAAATCCACACTAAGTAAGCATATGAAGCTAGCATTATTAGGTGATCTTTCTAGTTGTCTAATTTCTTTTTAACAATTTATGCAAGAAAACATAGACGATAGATAGCATATGTATATGATAATTCTTACCCACAGCCGAGTGGTTATCCCTCCAGCAGACACACAAGTTAGCCACATTTTGCATATGAATAACTTAAGAATCAATATAAGCATCAAGTGTTAGGTATGTAAGAAGGTAAACCTAGCATGCGCCCTAACTATATGATAGTCTCCTCCACGGGATTAGCAGTTGGGACATAAAAGCCCATCTCACTAATGGACGTGTCTACCCTCCCGTAAATAAGGACTTTAAACCTCAGGGTATCTAGATCTCTCCCAGGTCGAACAATCCCCAATGCCCCAGGAACCGCTCGAGAGATAATCCTTGTGCACAAGTTGTCCAGACCAAATGCATGAATGCAAGCTCCTATCAGAAAATGTGCTATCATGCAACTGATGTAAACAAGCAAGTCTATCTCTTCTTCTCATTTTCTAGATCAAGTCTAGAGGTTTTCAGCCATAATACTCAATTCACAGCATACAAGGGACAGATGAGCATTCAATATGTAACTAGTAACGTAGCAGTTATATACGTGAAGCATGCAATACTTTTCTTTTTCTTTTTAGCTTATCTTTTTGGTGAGGCAACATTTCAAGTGAACTAGTGATTCTTTTATTAGACGTGCAGACTAAAGATTCATCGAAGGGCCTAAGCCACTCACCGAATGAATCAAACGAGAGGATGGGGAAGCCTTATACAATGTTCACTCTTTGGTTATGCGTCCTGAAAATGCAACAATACTTGGTTAGCATACTTCGATCCCTTTCCCTTATGATTCGAAAAGAACGTGCAAGCAAGAAAGCAAAATCATAAAAACTAAGTCATCGAAAGCAACTCAAAACACAAAGCAACACAAAACCAAGAAGCAAAGCAACCAACGAAAACTCTTGGACTTATTTCAATAGAAGTTATTCTATCAATTGGAATATTTTATTACACTTCGTCCGTGTTGATTTGGCGGTAAGGTTTCCCCGAGACTCGATTCTCAACCGAGTCAAAGTAGCAAGTGTTCTAAAGTAACCGTTCGGAGTGGGGCGTTACAGGAACTCCATGCAATCTGACTATCTGACGCACATACATCTCCGTGAACTTTTTCGTAGATATACCCACTTTAAATGGCAGAAAGTAGGCTGATTTGGTTAACCTGTCCACGATGACCAAAATTGCATCTTTTTCTCCTGGAGAACGCGAAAGCCCTGAAACAAAGTCCATCATCACATGTAACCACTTCCACTCTAGAATGGGTAAAGCCTGAAGCAATCCACCTGGCCTCTGTCTCTCTGTCTTTACCTGCTGGCATACCAAGCATATGGATACGAAGTTAGCTACCTTTCGCTTCATACCATACCACCAAACATGCTCTTTTATGTCCCTATATATCTTGTTGGCACCTAGATGCATAGAGTACTGAGATCGATGCGCCTCCTGAAGAACCACCTCATGCAACGCTCCACTTGGCACACACAACCTGGTACCATGCTGCAATGATCCATCATCTGCAATACTGAAGTCCTCTACTAATCCCATCCGGACCTATGCTCTGATGCTCCTCAGAGACTCATCCTCGAACTGTACGGCTATGATCCTATCCATCAACTCTGACTGTACCTGAAGATCCCACCATATCTGTATCACAACTCCAGGAACTAATACCTCAATACCCAAGCTATCAAGATCGGCCAACAAATGTATGTCCCTCATCAAGTACATAGCCACTGGATACCTGCTCAAGGCATCAGCGATTACGTTGGCCTTTCTTGGATGATACTGTAAAGAAATGTCGAAGTCCTTCATCAACTCCAACCATCGCCTATGTCGCATATTGAGCTTTTTTTGTGTAAACGCATACTTCAAGCTCTTGTGATCTGTAAAGATCTCTACCCGCTCTTCATACAAGTAGTGCTTTCACAGTTTAAGAGCAAAAATAACTGCTACCAACTCCAAGTCATGGGTAGAGTAATTCTTCTCATGCGGGCGTAATTGTCTGAAAGCATAGGCAATCACCTTCCCGTTCTACTATAATACACAATCCAAACCCTTACCCGATGCATCACTATAAATAGAAAATCCTCTTGTCCCTGATGGCAATGTCAATATTGGAGCTGTATTCAACCTTTTCTTTAGCTCCTCAAAAGCAGCCTGATAATCCTCAGTCCAGATGAACTCCATGTCCTTTCTGGTTAGTCTAGTCATCGGCTCTGCAATCCTGGAAAAATCCTGAACAAATCTCCGATAATAGCCCGCCAATCCAAGAAAACTTCTGATCTCTGCCAATGAACTTAGGGTAGACCACGACTCAACTGCTAAAATCTTTTTCAGGTCTACTGAGATTCTGTCTCCTGTAATCACATGCCCGAGGAATTCAACCTTATCAAGGAAGAACTTACACTTCGAAAGCTTGCCATATAGCTTCTCCTCCTTGAGGGTTTCCAGAACTATCCTCAGATGTTTCTCATGGTCCTCCAAGGTCTTCGAATAAATCAGTATATCATTAACGAATACTACCATAAACTGATCCAAGTACTTATTCATCAGGTTCATGAATACCGGTGGGACATTGATCAACCCAAACGGCATCACCAAGAACTCAAACTGCCTATACCAAGTTCTGGAAGCTGTCTTCGAAATATTTTCCTTCTTTACTTTCACCTGGTGATAGCCCGACCTCAAGTCTATCTTTGAGAATACCTTCGCTCCGCTTAACTAATTAAATAAATCATCAATCTGTGACAACGGGTATTTATTCTTGATAGTGAGGTTGTTGAGTGCCCTATAGTCGATACACTTGCATACCGACCCATCCTTCTTTGGTACAAATAATACCGAAGCACCCCACGGTGATGAACTAGAGTGGATGAAGCCCTTATCCCGTAACTCATTCACTTGCTTCTTCAATTCTGCCAGGTCGCTGTTGTTCACTCTATAGACGTGCTGTGATATCGACTTTGTGCCTGGCACCAAGTCTATAGAGAACTCCATATCTCTATCTGGTGGCAACCCCGATAACTTCTCCCGAAAGACGTCCATATATTTTGTAATCAAAGGATGTGGCAGCTCCTGCTCTTCTACCATAGCTCCATAGAAGTCTCTATCGCTCTGCTCTGCTGCTCCTTTGATGAATTTAAACTCTGGCCCTCCTGGTGTCTGAAATAAAACTCTGCCTCCACGATAATCAATACTAGTATGGTGCCAACTCAACCAATTCATCTCGAGTACTATATCATAGCTCAAAAGTAGCATTACGAGTAGACACGTGCTCAACTCTTGGCCTCCCAAAGAAACTATCCGATCCTTGCAAACATCACTGACCAGGATAATGCCACCCCCGGTCGTGATCTTGCAAGTCCTCACTAACGGTTCAGTCTCAAGGTAATATTTTATAGCAAAAAATATAGATACAAAACTATGTGAAGTACCAAAATCAAATAAAGCATGAGCTAGAAAAGAATCAAGATAGACTGAACCTGAGATAACATCACCGACTGGCTCCTCCTCCTCCTCGACGGTCAAGACGAAAGCTTACCCCTATCGCTGGGCACCTCTCTACTGCTGGTGGTGCTGAGCGAGCTGTTGTTGTGGTGGTGGTAGAGGAGGTCCTCTCTGTTATCCTGCTGGTGGTCTAGCGGGTGCTCTTTGTGCCTGAGCTCCTCCCTGAGCTAGACGAGCTAGAGATTTAGGACAAGCTCTCAACTGATGGTCTCCTAATCCGTAGAATAAATACTGGCCTAATCTCATCCTGCATGGATCCCATCCATGTCCCTGCTTCTTATAGAATGGGAAAGGAATAGCTGGCCTCTAGATCTGATGCGTCTGCTGTTCCGACGCTCTAGCTGGTCCATGAGACTACTGCCTCGGCTGCTAGAAGTACCCCTGATGCTGCTGATAAAAGTGAGGCCACTTTATTGGACCATTGTTAGTACTGGATCCTCCTATGTCCCTCAGCCTCTTAGAGCCAAGCTCTAGATCATCCTCTGCTCGTTGTGCCTGTCTCAGAATCTCCTCAAAAGTGGCGGTGGGGTCTTCATTCGTATGTGATTTGATCTCCTTGTTCAGGCCCTTCCTGAACTTCCTAGCCCTTCCTCTGGGGTTCTACCCCTCCACAAAGTGGCCTAATCTGCAATACTCTACCACATACTCATCCACTGCTATACCTCCCTGAACGATATACTGAAACTGGCTCTCTAGAGATGTCAGAGCCACATCCAGAAAGAATTTTTCCTTGAAGAGCTCCTTAAAAGCTTCCTAAGTAAGTCCTGGTGCTAAGATCCTGGGGTCCGTCCTGAACCAAGTCAAGGCGATGTCAAACATCATGCTTCCTGCGGCCTCTACCTGCAACCTCTCTAGAATCTTCGCCAGCCGCATGTTTCGCTCAATATCTTCTATCCAATTATCAGCATAAATAATCCCTTCAGTGCCTTTAAAGTCCTTTGGCCCCATCCTCTTGACATCTATGATAGTCCTTGGCCTCGGCTGCTATAGAGTGAACTGAGGTGGTACCATTTGTGGCTGGACTAAGGTGACTCTCTCGACTGCAGCGAGCGCAATCTGATGAGCATTCTCAATGCCCTGTCTCATAATCTCTGATTGACGATGTTGTACCTCCATCATCTGCTGAAAGAGTGCAAATATTTGTGTTTGCTCGACTGTGGGTGGTAGGGATAAAAGATCCCCTGAAACTGTCAGCGCTGCCCTCTGTACTCGAGGTGGAGCACCTCCAAAAGCTGCTGCAAAAATGTCCACCTGGATCGGTGAAGCGGACATCTCAAATGTAGCTACTGGAACAGCGCCTGCTAGTGCTGCCCTCATAGGCGACGAAGTGACCAACCTCGCTGATATTACGCCTGAGCGCTGAGAACGCATCTTCGGCGGCATCCTGAAGATAGATTGAACAAAGGAATCAATATTGAGTATGATACGATATCATCAAAGAAGTACAAAATTATTCAAAGTAAAGCAAATATTCTAATAGATAAGGATAGCAAAACTGATATTGAAAGTGTTTCCTAGTTGTGATTGAGTATACTCTCAGCCTAAATCCTATATCCTAAAGCAGGCTCGTAGTATTACTATAGGTGAGCACTACTACGATATCGCTCTAATTGGGACTCTTGACCTGCATGGGCCACCACTAAAAATGTGTCATAACCTGCACCGGGAATGAGGGCATGAGAAGTGATCAACGCCCAGCCTACGTCGTAGCATCGATGGTAGAACGCTGTCTAGGTCATCCATAATCTAATATCTCATAATATATATACATGGTACCTGCAAGTCATCTCAACTCCAAACGAAGAAACAATATAGTATCTGATAAATGTAAACTATACTCAATCATAATGCAAACTAAGGAAGATAAGCATGAGATAGAATAACGAAGAAAAAGAGTCACAATACATGCACAAGTCCAAAATAATATATACATGACATAAGCCTCAATAAAAGTCTAATACAAGTCTAAACAAATAATCTAAACTTCCTCAGACTCTGGTACTAGGTCCTCCTACTCTAAAGGAGTATCATCTAATGATACGTCATTTTGCGGCCCGTAGTAGGTAGGACACTAGTCCACAAGCCAATCATCTGAAAAATATATCCAATCAGGATTGGAGTGAAGTACATACCTCTGAAAGTAGTTTCAAATACATAATCGAGCATATATAATAGATAATATAAAAGAATACAAGATAACTAAATATCAGAATAAAATGAACTAGAGTGAATAAGTAATGTAATAAAATGAAGAACAAGCAATAGAATAACTACAATAAGGAAAATAGATAAAACTAGCTAATGTGTCCTGGAATACAAGTTTATTATGTGATCAGTTTAGGTTGAACACGAATATAATATGGTAACTCGATTACACGTGTGATATGTAATCGACATGTACACGAATACACTTGGGCTTGATCATATAACCAACTCTTATTCTCCCATCCCCAACTAATACCAATGGATCTAATCACTACATGTTATGAACACGAATTTAAGCATACTGAACACGAGCATTATGTGAATATGAAGTACACGATAATCAATACCTGATACACACGATGAAATATATGTGAAGGAGTACCCGCTGAACACGGTAAGGGATAACATCTCCTGACAGGATCCATATAGTACTATTCCGTAAAACCACTATGTCAGAATCTAGTATACCATTCTAGAACATACGATATATACACTATTATGAAATAAAAACTAATAGAGAAATATACTCGACTCTGGTCCTGAGCAAATGATATAAAACGGTGTCCGAGCTGGTGTCGCACAAACATATATATAAAATATCATGTCATTGGGTGTAATAAAATAAGAAATGAGCTAAATGCACTAAACATGCTTTTTTAAGTCATTTCTAGATCACACTAGCTAAACTAGGTCAACCTTAATCAAACTAGCCAAACTTAAGTCATACACCAATTTTTAGGTCCACACACTATGGTAATTAGCCCATATTAGTCACTAACTAGTTACACTAGCCAATATTAGCTACGATAGCTAATATCACTAATATAGCTATACACAAGATAGTATGATAATCTATGTATCCATTTATACATAGCACACACACACACACACGCGCATATATATATATATATATATATATATATATATATATATATATATATATATATATATATATATATATATATATATATAATGACCTCTAATGCTTTCTAGGTAACCTGGTACTTAGCCTTACCTTACCATATATATATCATACATATGTAATATAGGTACTTACACTCGTATCCTCTCTACATCTCAAACCTTCATTACTACCTATACCAAACCAATTTCCTGGTATCAGTCTTGACACTTATACCCTCATTCCATATCTCTACATTATACTGACACCTATCCCTTACTAGACAAAGTTCTCCTTTCCACCTCACAACCAACTTGCCTATGCCCCCGCATACTATATTACCTTAGTTATAGTGAAATCCTTAGCTAACCCTCCCATAGCCAACACCTAATTAGTATGGACTGTTGCTGCTGCATCCTATGATCTAATCAGTGCACACAGTGCACTGATACCCATCTTCTGGACCTATCCTACTGATGTTGCTGCTATTTGTTGTACTAAAATTCCTACCCAGTCTGGAATAGACTGGGTATCTCTCATTCTAACACATACCATCATAGGAATCCCCCTAACTAATACCTTGCTGATGCTAGTGTACCTCGTTCATGTTCTTATAAGGTACTACCAATGCTCTACTTGGCAATGCAAGTTGATGCTACTCTCTATATTCTGTACTCGAACCTGGGTATACTCTTATCCAATCAACACCAACACCTCTATCCTACCTCAGCAGCAAAATCGGTTACCACCACCCTCATTCCATACAAGATATACCCACCTTGCCATATATTGGCACAACACTAACTTAGACCCAGGTGCACACACAAGTTCACCCTTTAGTTCCAGAACAGGCACTCCTGAGTCCAACACTTGGACTGCAATATTAACCTCTGATACTTGCACTTCTCTCCAAATACTCTGAACATTATGAACACTACAGTTGCAAAAATAGCACCCTCGATATATGTTGATATTGTCAAGACTAATGCCTTGTTGCTGCAGTAACAGACACTAACAACAACATCACTATTAATACTAAAACCAACCCCAATAGACCCTTATCCAAAGTCTGAATCATCCCCAGGTATTGTATAGTATCAGCCACCACTCTCCTATTACATTACTGCTATCAAGCCTCAACCTGTGTACTATCAATTAGTGCAATCCATTCACTCCCCATGTAGTATCGGGCCTCACCTCAACCATATAGTAACCTCATCACTAATACATATATACATAAATATATACACTCTAAATGAGTTCATACACAACTCCAAGATACCACTACCAAAACTAGCATAACTCCTAGCCAATTACCAACACTCAAATCAACTCTAACCCCATATCAAACATATTGTGCGCACTCTCTATTACACACACTAATATGGGCAATATGCCAAACACCTTGCACAAGCCTTGATACTAAATGATACATTACTCCCAACTAATGATACCATCCTCAAACCAAAATCAAAACTCATAATTCACCATAATAAGCATATATGCATCTCAATTATATACAATAATAGCTAATATAACTAGTTACTATAGGAATTAAATTAAATTCATACAAAACACCCAAAATGAGCTCCGTATCACACTGTATCATAAGATACTATGATACGCTCTACTCGCGTCCAATTATGGACACGTATCTAGTTCTATAACCCTGATCTAAGTCTAATTAGATCTAATTGGTCTCATGACACACAATTGATGTGTCAAATTTGTAATTCCCCTAACATATACACAAAGCTTCATATAGAACTCACAATACATAGCCAAATAGCCTAAAACTTGTTCCTATAGGTAGTCCTATGCCATGGGATAATTTTTAGTAGTCAAATGTATGATTAAGAAGCTATAGTGAGAGAAAAATTCAAGAATTACCAATTGGGAGATGGATTTCTAATGAAAATACAATTGGACCCGATCTAGACACGATCTCTAGCTCCAAAGTTTCTTCTCCTTGTGCTCCTTGCTTCTTCAAGCTCCAAAGTTTCAAGAGTGATGAATTTAAGAAAGAAATAGAGGTAAATTGAATAGAAAATCAATAAAAAAAATAGAAAATTGGGGATCTAGAATTTTTGGATCATAATGAATACAAATGATGAGAGGGAGAGGAGAACCCCCCTCTAATAGTGGCCGGCCTCTTCTCCCCTTACCCAAGCAAAATTAAATGTCCAAGTTACCCCTACATGGTGAATTATGAGGAAAAATTAAGTTGGGTATATTTGGAAGTCTCTAACTAATTATAATTAAACTAATTCTTCTTAATTAATTATTTGAAATGACTAATGGGCTTGAGTCCAAGTTGGGCTCACTAATTGTCATGACAAGTCTAAATGGTCCATATGTGTCAAGTCTAAATATTTGCTAGTCTTTCTAACTAAACTAAATAACACAAGTCTCTAATAAAATAACTAATACTAGCCACAAATAATTATAGCTCAATATAATTAAATAATTTAATACAATCATCACATTAATAATTAAATCCTAAAATTAAATACCCATACCAAATTATCAAACTACCCGTAGATGGAAAAGTGAGGGTGACAAAGGTCATCGTCTATTCTGTAAACCCCTTCGACCAATTTAGGATTATTTTAATTTAGATTGAGAGACTAGGAATAATTTGGATACAATTAGAGTTAATGTGCAATAATTATGTGACTTAATACACCTCACTGTTGCTTCGATGTTTGGAGCGCTACATTAATAGTTACCTTCAAACCAAGTTCATACACATCTCCTAGATATGCCAGACTATCCATCGAACCTTGTATAACTTTTAAATACTCGATATTGTGCTTCATATTAGCTGCATAATACTCGTCACAAACGTACACGTATAATCCCAATAAATCCAATTTTTCGTAGTTGCCGTTCCAATCGAAATTGGAGGCACAACCTCAACCCAATTCCCTATAACCCAAATTAGGGTATTAACCTATTCTGAACCTGCTACGCCCATGACTCTTGTGTTCCACCCAAATTTAATCCTATGTGTTTTCAATTGACAAAAGAACGCCACGTGCATTTGTTTGTAATTTAATTAATTTGAGGCCAGGTTCACCCAAAACAAGACCTAACCAAGCCCATGTACACCCTTTTATGTGGACCAGCCCCCACCCTAAAGAGCCCTGGCCGGCCCAAGTCCCGAGGTCAGCCCAGAATTTCCCTCATATATAAATATACATCTTTCCCTATTGAAAACCCTAGATTCATAAACACTACCACCACCTCCACACCTAGTCGAATCCCTTCATCAAACTGAGCACCCTTTCCCCCTTTCTCGACCGGCCATCCACCACCACCTCAGGCCACCACCACCACAGACCCCCTCTTCCGCCTGCACAGCCTGTCGGACCACCCCCTCAGGCCTCCTACGCCGCATCATCACCATCCCCTTCACCATTATCAACCTCTTCATCAAACCCGCCCCCTAGCCGACTTCCCCCAAGCCGCCCGATTGCCCTCAGCCACCACTATCGCCTTCAGCACTGCCAACCTGACCAGCAACACCTTCCCCCCGACCAACAACGTCCCAACCCGCTAAGGCCGCCGCTGCCAGGCCGCTGCTGCAACTGCTGCAGTTACTGCCGCTGCTGTCATTGTCTGCTGCTCGATACTGGAGCTCCGCCGACCGTCGACGAGCGTGCACTTCGACGAGACAGACCCCCTCTCCTCGTTCAGCTACGCCTAGGTAAACACCTAAATTTCTCTCTTATTTATTGTATCGTCGTATAGTTGCGTAGAGTGGTGTCGTCATGTCGTGTCGTTACGTGGATACGAACTAATTAATATGAAACCCTGTGTGTGTATGTTTATATGATTTACTAGATTAGTTAGTAATTAATAAGATAATAATTACCCCAATCTTATGACTTGTATAAGGGACTTGTATTTTACCTAAAAACCTAGATCAATACACTGTAACATGAGATAGAAGGACAAAAAATTGTACTAAACGTAAGTAGTTGGTAAACCCCCAACTTCGATAATTTATTGTCGTGAGGTACACGGTAACTGAGGACAGGACACGTGTGCACCTTAGCTACGTGCACACGCGACTCTGTAGTCGACCAGCTATGACCCTTGCGCCAGTACCTAAGAGCAGCATCGTAGTTTGTGTATGTATTGCTTTAGTGTCTGATGCTAGATTACTATATTATATTGTATGTTTAGGGTCACGGGACCAGCCAGGAGACACTGCAGGAGCAGGCTATTGGCATTCACAGCTTGAGGACCTAGGCTAGATACCTTGCCATATTTACTGTTTAATTTAAATTATGCATATATTGTATGATATCTTATTGCTTTATTTCATATGACTGTGCGCGTCCGAGATTGACTCGGGTGCAGTCGACGGATGCGTCGATGAGTAGTGTACTTAACCTAGTCACTAGCAGACTCACCCCTATTGGGAGGATACCCTGATATCTTCTGAGACCTGACACTCTTACACATTTTACGATGACAAAGTCATATTGGGATGCGGGTTCGCGTACTCGACTAGCTATCAGTGCGTGTGACATGCATCACGGTTAGCACATAATTTAGGATTTTGTATTAGTAGAGACTTGGCATGTAGATACGCGGTATGCACGTCGAGTATTCGATTTGTGAATCTATATTGGGCGGGGAGGATAATTAGTAGGTGTATGGGATACACACATTGGAATCTGTAGTATCCGGAGGAGCCACGGATCCAATGACTCCCTTTATACAGATTCCACGTTCCTCGGAGCGATATGGACGTTATATTCTATATAGATTCTACGTTCTTCGGAGCGATATGACGTTATATATACTATGTAGCTTCCATGTTCTACGGAGCGGTATGGACGTTATGCCTACGCCTATCCATACGTACCAAAGTTATCCTCATATTGCATTCACTTAGATGGTTAGCACACCATTTATTTATTTTATTCAGTATTTATATATATGGCATGCTTCTATGTATCTTATTACGTCCCTCTGAGGACCTGGTACCTTTTCAGATTTGGACAAGGCATATTACCCCACAGTGTACAGCCCAGGACAGGAGATGAGGTACGCTACCGTGGAGGAGCTAGAGGTGCTACCGTCAGAGTTTTCGTGATCAGTTGGTAGGCCTTCTGCCTAGGATTGGGAGCATCATTATCTAGTCAGCTGATGCCCTAGTCATTACTCTTTTTATCTGTCATTCAGTACTTTTATTTCGTCATAGTAGTAGGTTTGTTCCCACCAAACATTCTGGGTTGTACTATGATATTCAGACTGAGGTTTATTTCCAGTATTTATTTTAGTGCTTCTTGCTGTTTATATTGTGGATGAGATTAGATTTCATGTTGTTGATTGATATTGGACATGTTTGTATTTTATGACAGCATAGCACTCTTCGTTATGATCCATTAAATTGGGATATCATCAGAGACGTGACAGCTGGCTATTGCCACGTGGCCTAGTCCCGTGTATTTTTGGGACTGGGGTGTGACATAGTTTTAGTGGTGGCCCATACAGGTCGACTTTATTGCTTGTGGTATGGTAACAAGCCCAGTGAGCCTGCAATAGGATAGAAATTACTAGGTCTCATCCACTTTGATTACGTCTTTGAACTTCCTTCGTATTACTTCTAAATATCTGCATCATGTTTGTCTGATTCTGTACTCTTTTAATAAAGTCCTATCGCTTGCAGCAAGATGAACTTGTACAGTGGACGAGGAGCACCCGGTGTCGTGGTGCCAACCAACACCACCCAGAGAGAGAAGATACCCTAGGGACTACTTGGAGAGCAACCACCACTACAGGCCACGCTGATACATTGGCGCAAGACTTCTCAGGACGATCCTACCCAACAGTACGAGGGACAGACTTCCTAGACGATCCCCATGCAGTATTTTGAGGGCCAGACTTTGGAAGCTATACCGATGCCGCAAACCGAGAGGCCGACATCTGAGGAGACACCTACTACACAGACAGAGGTTCCATTACCACCACCTCCACTTTATCTACCTCAGATGCCACAATTAGATGGACATCCACAGATGCTTCAGTTCTTCCAGACTATGATGCAAGTACAGTGGCATCAGACTGAGACATTGAGACAGAGTTTGATGGCAGTACTAGAGAGGACACCTGTCACAGCACCAGTACCAGCACCTCCACCAGCCCAGACAGGTGGCACTGTAAGATGGTTCTGACAGATGGGACCAGATACTTTCTCAGGCAACGAGACTGTAGAGGAGATCTCTGATTGGGTCACCAACACGGAGATGCTACTAGAGGCTTCACAACTGCATCCAGACCTTTGGATGACCGCAGTGAGGGCCCAACTGAAAGGCAACGCCCATCACTGGTGAGATTCTATTGAGCACAGTGTAGGCAAGAACTAGACTTGGGAATAGTTCTTAGAATACTTCAATGCAAAATATTTCCCGTCTAAAGTCAGAAATGTCTTATACTCCCAGTTCCTACATCTAGAACAAAGAAATATGACGGTTGACGCATATGACGTAGAGTTTAGCCATCTTAGCAGATTTGGTGTTGTCCTGATATCCAATGATCTAGAGAAGGCCCAGAGATTCCATCACGGCCTTATTTTCGAGCTACAGAGGTATACCACCACACAGGCGAGGATTTCTTATGAGGAGGTTCTTGCAGAGGCGAGGATCCAGGAGGCCATTGGCAGAGGAGCAAGATGTTTCAGCCTGAACATACCAGCCAGAGCCCAACCCGGAGCAGGAGGACCGATCCTTCATCCCAGAGCACAGACACAGCAAAGGACAGCACCGTACTAGAAAATGGAGCTTCCGAATTGCCACTACTGTGGTAAGATAGGACATTTCCAGAATGACTGTCGAAACAGACTGGGAACATGCATGATTTGTGGAACGAGCCAGCACCACTCTCGAGACTGCCCACAGCGCAGAGACGTAGCACCGCAGACCGGACAGAGGCCAGTAGCACCAGTGCTGAGGATACTACCCCCGCTAGGAGGACACCATCCACCAGCACCCGAAGGATTTCAGAGGGGACCACCCTGGACCCCACAGCAGGCACAGTTTGATCGAGCCCGACAGTAGACCGGAGGACAGAGGCACGGACAGGCCTTTCCACTAGCAGCTACTGAGGAGGAAACAGAAGGGGAAGCTATCATAGGTACCATTTTAGTTGCATCATTACCTGCAACTCCATTGTTTGATTCTGGAGCTACGCTATCATTCATATCTAGTAGATTTGTAGCAATGCATAGAGTAGCTACTTCCCCCTTACCTAAGAGTTGGAAGATTCTTACCGGAGGAGGCATCGTGCCGGTTACCAGCACTATTAGAACGTGTTCGGTAGTCGTATGTGGTAGAGAGATGAGAGCGCGATTCTTGGTATTACCCATGCCATACTTTGATGTTATGCTAGGCATGGAGTGGTTAAGCCAGTATAATGTCGTACTGGATTGCCGGAAGGGTAGCGTCACTTTTAGACCGCCAGATCAACCAGAGTTTGAGTACATGCGAGGGACCATCGAGCAAGGAGTAGGACAGATAGCTGGAGCTTACATAGCTATGGAGATGATACCCCCACCGATAGTTGCAGAATTCGAGGATATTTTTCCTGAAGAATTGCCAGGCTTACCGCCAGATAGAGACGTAGATTTAACTATTGAGCTAATATCCGGAGCAGCACCGGTATCTTCTAATGTGTACCGATTGGCGAAGAAGAAACTAGATGAGCTGAAGCTACAATTAGAGGAGTTACAGAACAAAGGTTTTACCTGTCCTAGTGCATCATCCTGGGGAGCACCAGTATTGTTTGTACCTAAGAAAGATGGGACAGTACGTATGTGCATTGATTACAGAGCCCTTAATGCTTTGACTATCAAGAACAATTATCCCCTGTCATGGATTAATGATTTGTTCGACCAGCTGACAGGAGCAGTGGTGTTCACAAAGATCGATTTGAGATCGGGTTATCATCAAGTAAAGGTGCAAAGAGAAGACATTCAAAAGACAGCATTTAGGACTCGTTATGGTCACTACGAGTTCTTGGTGATGCCTTTTGGACTAACAAATGTGCCCGCCGTATTTATGAACTTGATGAACAGAGTATTCCACCAATACCTAGACCAGTTCGTGGTAGTCTTCATCGATGATATCTTGGTGTATTCGAAGAGCCACGAGGAACACGAAGAGCACTTGAGACTAGTGTTAGAGACGCTGAGGAGAGAGAGGCTTTATGATAAGCTGAGCAAGTGCGAGTTTCTCCTAGATCGTGTCGCTTTTCTTGGACACGTTATCTCAAGAGATGGTATTTCAGTAGATCCGGCAAAGATTTTATCAGTAAAGACATGGCCAACCCCTACCAATGTCTCAGAAGTGAGGAGTTTCCTAGGACTTGTCGGATATTACCGGAGGTTCGTGGAGAACTTCGCGAAGATCGCAGAACCGATGACCCGCTTGACCCGTAAAGAGCAGGAGTTCACTTGGACAGAGAAGTGTCAGAAGGTATTCGATGAGCTGAAGAAGCGTCTGACTACAGCACCTATCTTGACTATACCTTCTGGACCCAGAGGATTCGTGATCTATAGCGATGCATCCGGGAAAGGATTAGGATGCGTCTTGATGCAGCATGGAAAGGTTGTGGCCTATGCCTCTAGGCAATTAAGGACCCATGAGAAGAACTATCCCACTCATGACTTGGAGCTTGCCGCAGTGATCTTTCCTTTGAAGCTTTGGAGATACTACTTATACGGAGAATGAGTGGAGAAATTCACTGATCATAAGAGCCTGAAGTACGTCTACACCCAGAAGGACCTTAACCAAAGACAGAGACGTTGGCTCGAGGTGATGACAGACTTTGAGATTGAGCTACAATACCATCCGGGAAAGGCCAACGTAGTAGCTGACGTGTTGAGCAGAAGGCCCATGGCATTTTTCTTGACTACCCAGCAACATTTGTTAAGAGATCTAGAATAGATGGGTATAGAGGTCGTTATGCCTGGAGTAGATGAACAGTTGTCGAGTTTTCAGTTGCAATCGACACTAGTGGAGAGGATCAAGGCTGCTTTGCCGACAAATGCTAGATTTCAGAGGCTTCGACAGAGGACAGAGGCCGAAATATAGACATGATTGCGTATACATAAAGACAATACTTTGAGATATGGAGATCGTCTCTATGTTCCAAATGGAGAACTTCGTCAGGAGCTGATGTCAGAGGCACACAGTTCAACCTACTCTATTTACCCATGAGGCACGAAGATGTACAGAGACTTAAGACAATACTACTGGTGGCATGGAATGAAGAGAGAGATAGCCCACTTTGTGGCGAAGTGCCTGGTGTGTCAGCAGGTCAAGGCTGAGCATCAGAGGTCTGCAGGTTTACTTCAACCGCTCCCGATACCTGAGTGGAAATGGGAGCACATCACTATGGACTTTGTTACGGGTTTTTTGAGGAGTCCTAGTGGTTGTAATGTAGTATGGGTAATCGTGGATAGACTCACCAAGTCCACTCACTTTTTACCCTTCAGAGTTGGGCAATCTACAGAGGTCTTAGCAAATATGTACATGAGTGGGATTGTATGACTGCGTGGAGTGCCAGTTAGTATAGTGTCTGACAGGGATACGAGGTTTACATCTTACTTTTAGTGGAGTATGCAAGAGAGTCTCAGTACCCGCCTGAAGTTTAGCATATCGTATCACCCACAGACAGATGGTCAGTCCGAACGCACCATTCAGACATTGGAAGACATGTTAAGAGCATGCATGCTTGATTTCGGAGGATCATGGGAGGACCATTTGCATTTGGTTGAATTTTTCTATAATAACAGCTATCAAGCGAGCATTCAGATGGCTCCCTATGAAGTATTGTATGGAAGAAAGTATCGTTCCCCAGTGTGTTGGAGCGATATAGGCGAGAGGCAGATTCTAGGGCCAGAGTTGGTTGTTCGTACAGTGGAGAAGGTAAAGAAGATCCAAGGGCACCTGCGAGTAGCACAGGACAGACAGAAGCATTGGGCGAACGCGCATCGACGACCCCTAGAGTTCTAGGTTAGAGATCATGTATTTCTAAAGATCTCACCTACTCGAGGGACTATCAGATTTGGAGGCAGAGGAAAGCTGAGTCCGAGGTACATCGAACCATCCGATGTATTAAAACGCGTCGGAGAGGTTGCTTACAGGTTTGCCTTGCTGCAGACTTTGGAAGGAGTGCATGACGTCTTCCATATATCTCAGCTAAGGAGGTACATGCCAGATCTGAGTCACGTGCTTGATCATTCAGAGATCACAGTCGGAACGAGTTTATCATACCAAGAGGAGCCTGTAGAGATTGTGAACAGAAGTGAGAAGGTATTGCAAGGTCAAACTATCCCCCTAGTCCGTATCGTATGGAGGCATCATGCACCAGGCGAGTCGACCTGGGAACGTGAGGAGGATATTCGACAGCGCTATCCCCACCTCTTCGAAGGACTAGGTACGTAATAGCATTTTAATTTCAGTCAGTAGTTCTTAACTTACGTATGTTTTAATTTTGAGAACGAAATGCTTTAAGGAGGGTAGATTGTAAACCCCCTCGACCAATTTAGGATCATTTTAATTTAGATTGAGAGACTTGGAATAATTTGGATACAATTAGAATTAATGTACAACAATTATGTGACTTAATACACCTCACCGTTGCTTCGATGTTTGGAGTACTACATTAATAGTTACCTTCAAACCAAGTTTATACACATCTCCTAGACATGCTAGACTACCCATCGGACCCTTGTGTAACTTTTAAATACTCGATATTGTGCTTCATGTTAGCTGCGTAATACTCGTCACAAACGTACACGTATAATCCCAATAAATTCAATTTTTCGTAGTTGTCGTTCCAATCGAAATTGGAGGCACAACCTCAACCCAATTCCCTATAACCCAAATTAGGGTATTAACCTATTCTGAACCTGCTACGCCCATGACTCTTGTGTTCCACCCAAATTTAATCCCATGTGTTTTCAATTGACAAAAGAATATCGCGTGCATTTATTTATAATTTAATTAATTGGAGGCCAAGTTTACCCAAAACAAGACCTAACCAAGCCCATGTACACCCTTCATGTGGACCATCCCCCACCCCAAAGAGCCCTGGCCGGCCCAAGTCCCGAGGTCAGCCCATAATTCCCCTCCTATATAAATATACATCTTTCCCTATTGAAAACCCTAGATTCATAAATACTACCACCACCTCCACACCTAGCTGAATCCCTTCATCAAACCGAGCACACTTTCCCCCTTTCCCGATCGGCCATCCACCACCACCTCAGGCAACCACCACCACAAACCCCCTCTTCCGCCTGTACAGCCCGCCGGACCACCCCCTCAGGCCGCCTACGTCGCATCATCACCATCCCCTTCACTATCATCAACCTCTTCATCAAACCCGACCCCTAGCCGACTTCCCCCAAGCCGCCCGACTGCCTTCAGCCACCACCACCGCCTCCAGCACTGCCAACCTGACCAGCAACACCTTCCCCCCGACCAAAAGCGTTCCAGCCCTCCAAGGCCGCCGCTGCCGCCGCTGCCAGGCTGCTGCTGCAACTGCTGCAGTTACTGCTGGTACTGCCGTTGTCTGCTGCTCGACGTCGGAGCTCCGCCGACCGCCGACGAGCGTGCACTTCGACGAGACATACCCCCCCCCCCCGGTTCAGCCACGCCTAGGTAAACACCTAAATTACTCTCTTCTTCATTGTATCGTCGTATAGTTGCGTAGAGTTGTATCATCGGGTCGTGTCGTTACGTGGACATAAAGTAATTAATATGAAACCCTATGTGTGTGTATATTTATATGATTTACTAGATTAGTTAGTAATTAATAAGATAATAATTACCCCAATCTTATGACTTGTAGAAGGGACTTGTATTTCACCTAAAAACCTAGATCAGTACACTGTAACATGAGGTAGAAGGACATAAAATTGTACTAAACGTAAGTAGTTCGTAAACCCCCAACTTTGATAATTTATTGTTGTGAGGTACACGGTAACGGAGGACAGGACATGTGTGCACCTTAGCTATGTGCACACGCGACTCTGTAGTCGACCAGCCGTGACCCTTGCGTCAGTACCTAAGAGCAGCGTCGTAGTTTGTGTATGTATTGCTTTAGTGTCTGATACTAGATTGCTATATTATATTGTATGTTTAGGGTCACTGGACCAGCCAGAAGATACTGCAGGAGCAGGCTATTGGCATTCACAGCTTGAGGACCCAAGCAAGATACCTTGCCATATTTACTGTTTAATTTAAATTATGCATATGTTGTATGATATCTTGTTGCTTTATTTTATATGACTGTGCGCGTCCGAGATTGACTCGGGTGCAGTCGACGGATGCGTCGATGAGTAGTGTAGTTGACCTAGTCACTAGCAGACTCACCCCCATTGGGAGGATACCCTGATATCTTCCGAGACCTGACACTCTTACATGTTTTACGGTGACAAAGTCATATTATGATACGGGTTTGCGTACTCGACTAGCTATCAGTGCGTGTGACATGCATCACGGTTAGTGCGTAATTCAGGATTTTGTATTAGTAGAGACTTGGCATATAGATACATGGTATGCACGTCGAGTATTCGATTTGTGTATCTACATTGGGCGGGGAGGACAATTAGTAGGCGTATGGGATACACGCATTGGAATCCGTAGTATCCGGAGGAGCCACGGATCCAATGACTCCCTTTATGCAGATTCCATGTTTCTCGAAGCGATATGGACGTTATATTCTATACAGATTCTACGTTCTTCGGAGTGATATGGACGTTATATATACTATGCAGCTTTCATGTTCTACGGAGCGGTATGGACGTTATGCCTACGCCTATCCATACGTACCAAAGTTGTCCTCATATTGCATTCACTTAGATGGTTAGCACACCCTTTATTTATTTTATTCAGTATTTATATATTTGCATGCTTCTATGTATCTTGTTACGTCCCTCTGAGGACATGATATCTTTCCAGATTTGGACGAGGCATATTATCCCACAGTGTACGGCCCAGGACAAGAGACGAGGTATGCTACCACGGAGGAGCTAGAGGTGCTATCGTCAGAGTTTTCGTGATCAGTTGGTAGGCCTTCTACCTAGGATTGGGAGCATCATTATCTAGTCAGCCGATGCCCTAGTCATTACTCTTTTTATCTGTCATTTAGTACTTTTATTTCGTCATAGTAGTAGGTTTGTTCCCACCAAACATTCTGGGTTGTACTATGATATTCAGACTGAGGTTTATTTCCAGTATTTATTTTAGTGCTTCTTGTTGTTTATATTGTGGATGAGACTAGATTTCCTGTTGTTGATTGATATTGGACATGTTAGTATTTTAGGACAGCATAGCACTCTTCATTAGGATCCATTAAATTATGATATCCTCGGAGACGTGACAGCTGGCTATTGCCACGTAGCCTGATCCCGTGTATTTTTGGGACTGTGCGTGACATATTTTGATGATTGGCTCGAGGATATTGATCATCTCATGAGGGTGTCCCGTCTTGCAGAGGATATGAAGGTTGAGGCAGTGGGACTTCAGCTATTCGACATCGCCCGTACTTAGTTCAGAAATGAGCCACTTCTTGCTGATGCGGGGCAGTCTTAGGACCTCTTCAAGAGGAAGTTCTTTGCTCCAGGTTGGACTTGGGGAGGCAGTTTGAGAGCCTTACTCAGGGGAGCATGTCTGTGGAGGAATATGCGGCAGAGTTTAGGAGGTTGAGCCAATTTACGGAGTATTTGGTGAGGGAGCCAGAGGTTCGGGCTATCCGCTTCTACGAGGGTCTGAACTGGGAAGTGAAGATCCTCATTTCGTCTTTCTATCAGACGTATTCTGAGATACTTGCGGAGACACGCAAGGTTAAGCGAGAGTTGATCTTGAAGCCTAAGAGAGACCGCGATTCTTTTTTGGGGGCTAGTAGCAGCGCAGGACCTGCTAAGTATCCTTCTCTCTAATCTAGGCCTTTCCAGCATCCATAGCAGTATCCTACTCCAGCTAGGGTTTCGGATCATGTCATGCCCCAGTCCCAAAATACGTAGGACTAGGACACGTAAGCATGCCAGCCGCATGTATATGGCAACTCCAATATATAGAAATCATAACACATGCGTACGCTGTATCATGAACAATAATTCATAAGTGGTATATATTTAACACAAGTCATAGGGTATAACTAAATCTCATCCACAGAAATCAAATAGACATAAATAACCAACATCTATGAAACTAAATCTCAATCTAAAGTATCTAATGATGGTAGTCGGATGGAAATAAATCTACTATCGAACTAGAATATAGAATAAACAAGATAAATAAAATATAAGAATATCAACTAACAATCACGGGTTCGAAGAGAAGACCTCCTCAAAATATACGTAGTAAGTCCGGATCTGCACTCCTGCGAATACTTATGAACATCTACACCTAGAAAGGGACCAGGTCCTCAGAGGGACATAACAAGATACATAAAAGCATGCCATAAAGTAAATACTGTAAAAACTCAAGGGTGATCTAACCAACTAAGTGAAATACACTTTGAAGACAACCTTGGTACGTATGGATAGGTGAAAGGTATAAAGCATAGCGTCGAGCCAGAGGCTAGTTCCTGGCATTAGCTGTAAACTGGATGCCAGGAGTATATGCTGACTACATCATCGATCATGATAGCGCGCAGCTAGTAAACTCTGCCGGATGTATCGACAAGCATATACGCCCATAATCGGGTAACACTGGCCCATAACCGGGTAACACTGAGGCTCACGGCCCCGCAGTTTACTCTGAAACTACGGCAACCAAATGTCTGTCCCATACGCCTACTAATTGTTTTTCCCGCCCAATGTCAATGTACAAGTCGCGAACACGACGTGGACATCTCATACTATAATGTAAGTCTCTAATGAAATAAACAACTAAGCTAAATGTCGTCACATGTACTACTCATACCGATGGCCAGTCGAGAATGAGGCATGCGTCCCTACATGAACTCACTCTGTGACGTGTAATAATACATGTCAAGGCCTGGGGAGTCATACCGATAACTCCTCAACTTTAGGTGGGTCCACTAGACACTAGGTCAAACACAAGTCCTAACGTCAACGCCTTCGTTGACTACACCCGAGTCTCTCTCGGACGCACACAGTTATATAATATAAATATGCAACTAATAATACAGAATTTAAACAGTACAATAAGGCAAGGTATACTTGCCTGAAACTCTGGTGTGCACAAGCAATGCTCTGGAACCAACAGTCAAGGTAGAACCGTCTCGGATGCCTATGAACAGATAACAATAATTATAAATCACTACATTACACTATGCTTAATTACATATGCTAACATTGTACATGTATAACTACCTATCATATATACATATATCTATATTAAATAAATTAATAAACATATATACATATATATACAATTATACCTATAGACATATGTACATATACATCCATAAATACATATATACATAGGTACATAAGTACATGTATACATATATACATATAATACATTACATATATACATAATATAAATTAATAACATATTTACCTATATACATTATACATATATTTATATACAAATATATATATATATATATATATATATATATATATATATATATATATATATATATATATATATATATATATATATATATATATATATAAAATACATAAATATACATATACATTATATAGTATATATAGATATACATAATAAATTAATAATGTATATACATTATATATATATATACAAATATACATTATATATATACATTATATACAAATATACACTATATACTAATATATATTATCTCACTGGAAGTCAAAATTTATTGATGGACTTCATAATCTCTTTACTGAGAGAATAAGACAAGGTTTAAGAAACCAAAATAATGGTGTAATACCTTACTCTAATTGCACTTATGAAAATTTGATTAATAAGTGTATTGAAGAAGGTCTAGCTTTATGTAATGATTTAAAGCTACGACATCAATTAAAATCTCAGAGAATTTCTGAGAAAGGACAACTGGGAGAATTTTGTGACCAGTTTGCAATGGATGCTTTTAAACCTCTTAATACAAAGGGAAAAAAGAAATTAAAAGAATACAAGGACTATAAGAGACCTTATAAAAGAAAGAAATACCCATCAAAAGGGCAAAAAACTACTGTTAATAAAGACCGTAAAAAGAAGAAATCTTCTAAGAAAAATATCATTAAATGTTATAAATGTGGAAAATTAGGCCACTATGCAAACAAATGTTATACAAAAAAGAAATTAGAAGAAATCGAGGATGAAGGATTAAGAAAAACTCTTTATAAATTAATGATCAATTCTGAATATGAAGAAAGTTCATCCAATGATGAATCTAATGATGAGACCAGTAGTCCATCAGATAATGAATGTAATGAGAATTGCCAATGTAATGAATGTGTTGCAGATAAAGATATCAACTACTATAAGTCTATAGTAGAAATGAATGGGCTATCTATAAATTCCTTGACTCTCAATGAGAAAAAGGATATAATTGAAGCCCTATTGACTGATAATATTAATACTGAAATAAAAAATAAAATTATAGAAGTAATTGGAGGAGAATTAAATAAGGATAATATTCCTATTCAGACTACTTTCGCTGAAGCTTACAATATGGCCGAGGTAATATCTCGCTAAGAAGTAGACAAATTAAACCTGTTACTATACAGGAACTTCAGTCTGAAATAAAATTTTTAAAAATTGAGATGAAAACTTTAAAATCTCAAGAACAACAAATTCAGAAAAAACTGGATAAGCTTGAACTAGATAATATAGCTAGAAAAAATACTCGCTTAATCCATGCTGGCGAATCTTCTGTTGAGTCTTCTTGCTTATAAGAACAAGAGGAGGAGAATAAGTCTGTTCAAACAGGACAGATAGACTACGAAGATAGGAAAAATAATTTTCTACAAAAAATGGATTTATTTATTACCCATAAATGGTATATTAAAATTAATTTGCTCATTAATAATGAGTATTATATAACTAATTTAATTGCACTTGTCGATAGTGGTGCAGATCTTAATTGTGTCAAGGAAGGAGTCATTTTAATAAAATACTGTGAACGAACTACTCAGACACTTAGTGCTGGAAATAATAAAGCACTAACTACCCCTTACAAAATTATCGATATAAATATTTGTAAGGATGATGTTTGTATTCCTGTACATCTAATAGTTGTAAAGAAAATATCTCAGCATGTTATCCTAGGAACTCATTTCCTAGAAAAACTTATGCCAATAAATGAGATAACAAAAGAAGGAATTACTACCAGTTATAAAGGTAGAAGAATAACTTTTGAATTTATAACAAATCCAATTGTTAAAATCCTTAATGAAGTTAATTTAAAAGAAAATCAAATTAATTTCTTAAAAGAAGAACTTGCTCAGGTTACTATAACCCAGCAGTTGAAACAATTGGAAATTCAGAAAAAAATTCAACAAATTGAAGAGGACTTCAAGCTACAAACTTGTAGTAATATTCCTAATGCTTTTTGGGATAGAAAACAACATATAGTTTCTCTTCCATATGAAGAATCCTTTAATGAAAAGGATATTCCGACCAAGGCAAGACCTTGTCAAATGAATCAAGAATATCTTGAATTGTGTAAAAAAGAAATCCAAGATTTATTGGATAAGAAATTAATTTATAAGTCTTACTCCCCATGGAGTTGTACGGCATTCTATGTTAATAATAATGCTGAAAAAGAAAGGGGTGTACCTAGACTTGTTATCAATTATAAACCTTTGAATAAGGTTTTGAAATGGATTCGTTATCCAATCCCTAATAAAAAGGATATACTCAATAGAGTAGCTAAAGCAAGAATTTTCTCTAAATTTGACTTGAAATCAGGGTACTGGCAGATACAAATAAATGAAAAGGATCGGTATAAAACTACATTTACTGTTCCTTTTGGGCATTATAAATGGAATGTTATGACATTTGGTCTGAAGAATGCACCTTCAAAATTTCAAAATATTATGAATGAAATATTCATTCAACATTTTAGTTTCATACTATCGTATATTGATGATATACTGATTTTCTCTAATATGATAGAAGAACATTTTAAACACCTTAATATGTTCAAACACTTAGTTATAAAAAATGGCTTAGTAATTTCGGCCCCAAAAATAAAACTTTTTCAACAAGAAATAAGAATTTTGGGACATAATATTGTAAATAACACAATGATTCCAATTGATAGAAGTATTGAATTTGCTTCTAAATTTCCTGATGAAATAACTGATAATAAGCAGTTACAACGATTTCTTGGAGCATTAAACTATGTATCTGAATTCTATAAGAATATTGCTGCTGATACAAAAATTTTGTATCAAAGATTAAAGAAAAATCCAGCCCCTTGGACTAATAGTCATACTGAAGCAGTAAAAATGATAAAACAAAAGGTTAAAAATCTACCTTGCTTACATTTAGCCAATGCTGAATGGTTTAAAATAGTTGAAACTGATGCTAGTAATATTGGTTATGGGGGTATACTGAAATAATTAAACCCAAATACCAATAAAGAAGTATTAGTAAGATATCATTCAGGAAAATGGAATGATACTCAAATTAAGTATTCAACCATTAAGAAAAAAATCCTTTCTATTATTCAATGTATTCATAAATTCCTAGATGACTTACTTAATAAGAAATTCTTATTAAGAATAGACTGTAGCTCTGCCAAAACTATTTTAGAAAAAGATTTTAAAAATTTAGCATCTAAGCAAATATTTGCTCATTGGCAAGCTGAATTAGCTATATTTGATTTTGATATTGAATATATTAAAGGAACTGACAATTCACTTCCTGATTTCTTGACTCGTAAATTTTTGCAGAACAATGAGCAAGAGAAATAAAGGGAAGCAGCCATGGGTTCCCAGACCCATGATTTCGAGCTCCAATGAGTCGAAGTATCAGTCATCCAAGAAAAAATTTCTTGGAGAAGGAAAATTCTTAAATAAAGGAATTCGAGAAAACGAAGAAGCCAAGTTTCTTCTTACAAGCAAGCAGTGGAGGTTGAAACAATTTTTACTCAAAATAATCATACAGAAGAAATACTTCAACTAGAAAAATTTGACATCCCAATGATGGATGATCCCTGGAAACTAAAAGAAAAATATCTGAAAAATAATATGTTTCCAGTACAAGGGAAAGACATGAATGTTTATGAGAGAATTCTATTGGCAACCAAATCGGTTGAAATAGAACATTTTTATCAGAAAACAAATGATATTAGAAGTGACATAAACTACAGCAAAATAATTATACGTCACATTATTACTCCTCAATCATGGGGACTTCATCCAAATAGAACTAAATTATTAGTTCATAAAGATAAGAATATCAATATGCCTTACTCCTACTGGGATTATATTGAGGCATTTACCAAAGTGTTTTACTTTGATAATAGTAAATAAAAACACTCTTGGTTTATTCAAATTTGTCCTGAAATTCTTAAGCAGGACATTCCAGTTTGGTTTATCCGATAGTGGCTACAATTTGGAGCTACACTGGAAATTCTTCCACCATCTTTGCAAGAATTATTTACAACTTGGACTCACTCATATCCTCTCTATCGGAATGCTGACCAACTTTTGGAGGACGAGAGTACTATGTATTTCTTTATCCATTTTGAAATTCCATATATCTTTAAATGGATAATTAAATACGAATTTAATCATCTTAATTTTCCTGTTCTAGTCAGAAAATTTATGATTAAATGGTGGAATAGATTGGATGAAAAAGATAAGGTACAATCTGTACAAAAATCTATTAAGGAGAATAAAATCCTTGCTGAAGCAAAGCTTAAAAAGGAAATAATTGAGGACAGTCCTTTGAAGAAGCTAAATGAGTCTCTGAGAAGAAAAAATCCTCGAATTACCGAAGAAGAATTAAAAAAGAAATGTCTGAAATATATACAAACACAGTTTGATTCAATATTTGAGACAGATAATATGTCTGTTGGTTCTACTAAATCGGAACATGAGGAAGAAGATTCAGACACCTTCTTCAAAAGGATGCACAAAAGAGTCATTACTCAAGAATCGGACAATTAGAGAAACTAGGATTGTACAAATTTAAAGTTACAGACTCATATAAATGATTATCTGTCATTGACAGGGTCAAATTTGGATAAATATTAAAATAAACTGGACCATGGCAGAGACTAGTCTGCATGACTCCCATTAGAGACTAGCTCCAATCTAAATATCTCGCATATCTAAGAGATGTCAATATTGATACATTTAACCCTGGTAAAGTCAAAGGTTTAAATGCAACTTATATTAATCCAATATGGACATAGTTGTAGGTGTCCCTAATATGCCCAATATCCTCTTCGCTTATAAGCTGAAAGGAATGCTCTGTGTTATTCACAGAAACAGTTCTTTCCATTATTTTAATTGAAATAGATGATTTAAAATCAAAAGTACCAATTTGATAAAAAAAATTTGGCTTTACTTTTGAAATTGTCCATTTATTTAATTCCTCTAATTCAGAGGGATACTCAATATTTTGAGCATTCTTGATAGTTTTACCCTTAGTAAGGGCTTTCATATTAAAGCCTATGCTAATTCTTTGCTCATATGCTTAATGAGGTCCTACTTCCTTTACGTACATGTACTATGGCTAGTTATTATATTCAAGTTATAAAACTGTTAGTAGAAATTATTACGAAAATTCTATTGTTCTAGTTATCTACTTTTAAGTTTTAGACCTATCTAACGATAGTAAAGACCTAGCACGGCTGTCAACGATTTATGCCATCAACTGCCCTCTCGGCATAACAAGGCTACGCGACTTTGATGCCGTCCCACTAGGTTGAAGACACGTCGCTTTGATAAATCCTAGCTCTATCGCAGTTAACTAAAGCAACAGCTTTAACAGTAATAATAACCATAGCAGCTAAATCACTTAAACATAATAACTAAACCATGAATTTACATTCTTGTGAGGAAGTAGTGTTACCTCAGCCTTGAGCCATAAAGCTGGCTCTGATACAAATTAGAAAAACCAGGATTGTACAAAGGATGAGAAGCTAAACGCTTATGCAGAATTTTATTGATTATAGTAGGAAATAGTACAAGCTAATACTTATTACAGAAGCACACACAAACTCAAAACTCTCAAAAATAATATGTCTGTTGGTTCTACTAAATCGGAACATGAGAAAGAAGATTCATACACCTTCTTCAAAAGGATGCACAAAAGAGTCACTACTCAAGAATCGGATGACGAAAGTGATGATGCAAGCATGCAATAATATACTGTTGCCAAAATACAGGTGGAAACTACTGTTCACTTTACCTTATCAAAAGAGAATCTCTTTAATTGACATCCGACAATGGTGGGACCTACCTTTGGCGCATAATACTTTCGGCACAGAAACTTTTGACAAAGGCGAATAAAGGATAAAAGGATGATAGCGACAGGCACTCATTGTTGCTGATAAGGACACCTACAACTATGTCCATATTGGATTAATACAAGTTGCATTTAAACCTTTAACTTTACCAGGGTTAAATGCATCAATAATAATATCTCTTAGAGATGCGAGATGTTTAGATTGGAGCCAGTCTCTAATGGGAGTCATGCAGACTAGTCTCTGCCATGGTCCAGTTTATTTTAATGTTTATCCAAATTTGACCCTGTCAATGACAAATAATCATTTATATGAGTCTGTAACTTTAAATTTGAAAACTAATGGTTATAACTTTCTGTCTGGATCTGAAACTATAGCAATAATCTATAGAATTCATTATAAGGTAATGAATACTATTGCTCCAAATGCTAGGCATATTACTACACCCGGTAAAACTACTTTGGTAGAAACAAATTTGTTAACATCCAAAGTAGCAGCTAACAGGATAATTCGATAGGATAAAATAAACTTCCCTAAAGAATGGATCTTAAGTCAAGCTGTGTTACCACAACCAATAGTAAACACAGACATTGACCAAATAATCCAAACTAATGATGGAGAAGTAGAAGTGAGATTTACTCCTCAGGATATATCTAGACTATCGATATCAGGACAAAAATCTCTACCTTCTACAATAGGGTCGACTTCTTCTAATAAATAAGAAGTTAATAAAATTAAAATTATTGATGATAGTAGGAAATAGTACAAGCTAATACTTATTACATTCATTATCTGATGGACTATTGGTCTCACCATTAGATTCATCATTGGATGAACTTTTTTTATATTCAGAATTGATCATTAATTTATAAAGAGTTTTTCTTAACCCTTCATCCTCGATTTCTTCCAATTTCTTTTTTGTATAAAATTTGTTTGATAGTGGCCTAATTTTCCATATTTATAACATTTAATGATATTTTTCTTAGAAGATTTCTTCTTTATACTGTCTTTATTAACAGTAGTTTTTTGCCCTTTTGATGGGTATTTCTTTCTTTTATAAGGTCTCTTATAGTCCTTGTATTCTTTTAATTTCTTTTTCCCCTTTGTATTAAGAGGTTTAAAAGTATCCATTGCAAACTGGTCACAGAATTCTCCCAGTTATCTTTTCTCATAAATTCTCTGAAATTTTAATTGATGTTGTAGCTTTAAATCGTTACATAAAGCTAGACCTTCTTCAATACACTTATTAATCAAATTTCCATAAGTGTAATTAGAGTAAGGTATTACACCATTATTTTGGTTTCTTAAACCTTGTCTTATTCTCTCAGCAAAGAGATTAGGAAGTCCATCAATAAATTTTGACTTCCAGTGAGCATTATTGGCATCACCAAGTAACATTACTCTACTCAAGAAAGTATCTTTATACCATCTAAAGTGAGTAAGTGTTGGACATCTTAAATTTTGAAGAAGAGTTCTTACTCTTTCTCCATGATCAAATATACCTCCTGTGAAGTGTTCCAGGATGGTAATAATGAGAGTATAAATCGCATCAGGTTTGGTTGTTTTAGTATTATTCTCAGAACTGGTTTCAGTTTTTACAGCACTCAAGATTTCTTGCTCTGTGAGTCAGTTAAACAATTGTTCCACCAACCCCTTAGAGTGCCAGTAAAACCACAAGTAATAAACTGTACAATTTCTTTTTCATTATTTCCAACGGCTTTAGCCACGTTGGAATACATCATCATTCGATGTAATTGATCATGAATTTGTTTATCTGTTAGACCATCTATGTTCCATTCATAGATTTCTCTCCCACTATAATAATTTTGAATGATAGTATCATTTTCTTCAAATAAGACATCTGTGGGAGTGGGTCTTTGATAATAGTATTTCATTAAGTTTGGTTTTCCATACTTAATCGCTTGTATTGTAGAATTATTCTTAGATTCAACAAATAATTTTTGAAGATCTTCAATTTCTTGTGGACGAATTTCATCCTCAATTAGATCCTCAGTTTGTTGATCTTCTTTTGATATTTCAGAAGTATTAGAAGAATAACCATCAATGACTTGAATGCTTTCAGCAAGATCATTTATAGCCATTGGTTGAGCAAAATTTTGCTTGGCTCTAGCTATTAGCTCTTGCAATTCTCTTTCCTCAGCATTAATAGTCTGAAGATTACTCTTCTTGAATTGAGCTATTAATTCTCTTATATCTTCTTTTGTAACTTTTGGGGTTTTAGTCATTTTAAACCCTTTTACCTCAGGAGGAGGTTTCAAAGAGATATTAGAAGTCTCTTTAAAAGAGTTTTTCCCAGAATAATCTATCTGTTTTATTTTATCAAGTTTATGCAATAATTTTTCTAAGGCAGTTTCAATCCTGGTCAATTGTTGACCCATGACTTGAATAAACACATTGGTATAATTATTCTGCCTTAAAGCTTTTTGCAGTTCTACTATAACTGTTTCTTTGCTGTCAATTATTTTGACAAATGAGACAGCATCAATTTTATCTATCATATTTTTTACAGTGAGTTTTACTGACTCATTTGGTGGGTACATTGATCTAGTTGTACCACTACTTGATCCTGTATCGGTATTCCAGATCTTATAATGTTCTTCTAACACATTTATTTGTGTTAATTCTGTGTCCACATATTTTTGGACAAACCAATCAACAAAAGGTATTATCCTTCTTTTCTTGATGATTGTAATATTCATCCTTAAACTTATATCTTTGCTTAAGGGATAGGTTTTTTCAAACCGCCACAAATTCGTCATTTTCATAGTATATTCTATTGAGAATGTCCCGAATTTCTTATTGACTTTAAATCCTATTAAATAGAAGTAAATTCTATTTTCGACATTGTCGGGGAGCTTATTTTGCTCTTTTTCTTATACAAGGGATGTGCTATTGCATCATCAGTAATTTTAATTTTATTAACTTCTTCTTTATTAGAAAAAGTCGACCCTATTGTAGAAGGTAGAGATTTTCGTCCTGATATCGATAGTCTAGATATATCCTGAGGAGTAAATCTCACTTCTACTTCTCCATCATTAGTTTGGATTATTTGGTCAATATTTGTGTTTACTATTGGTTGTGGTAACACAGCTTAACTTAAGATCCATTCTTTAGGGAAGTTTATTTCATCCCATCGAATTATCCTGTTAGTTGCTACTTTGGATGTTAACAAATTTGTTTCTACCAAAGTAGTTTTATCAGGTGTAGTAATATGCCTAGCATTTGGAGCAATGGTATTCATTACCTCATTTATTTGTATCTGCCAGTACCCTGATTTCAGGTCAAATTTAGAGAAAATTCTTGCTTTAGCTACTCTATTGAGTATATCCCTTTTATTAGGGATTGGATAACGAATCCATTTCAAAACCTTATTTAAAGGTTTATAATTGATAACAAGTCTAGGTACACTCCTTTCTTTTTCAGCATTATTATTAACATAGAATGTCGTACAACTCCATGGGAAGTAAGACTTGCGAATTAATTTTCTATCCAATAAATCTTGGATTTTTTTTTACACAATTCAAGATATTCTTGATTCATTTGACAAGATCTTGCCTTGGTCGGAATATCCTTTTCATTAAAGGATTTTTCATATGGAAGAGAAATTATATGTTATTTTCTATCCCAAAAAGCATTGGGAATATTACTACAAGTTTGTAGCTTGAAGTCCTCTTCAATTTGTTGAATTTTTTTCTGAATTTCCAATTGTTTCAACTGCTGGGTTATAGTAACCTGAGCAAGTTCTTCTTTTAAGAAATTAATTTGATTTTCTTTCAAATTAACTTCATTAAGGATTTTAACAATTGGATTTGTTATAAATTCAAAAGTTATTCTTCTACCTTTATAACTAGTATCATTTTTACTTCTTCAGTATGACTATTAGTCCAAGGGGCATGATTTTTCTTTAATCTTTGATACAAAAATTTTGTATCAGCAGCAATATTCTTATAGAATTCAGATACATAGTTTAATGCTCCAAGAAATCGCTATAACTGCTTATTATCTGTTATTTCATCAGGGAATTTAGAAGCAAATTCAATACTTCTATCAATTAGAATTATTGTGTTATTTATAATATTATGTCCCAAAAATCTTATTTCTTGTTGGAAAAGTTTTATTTTTTTGGGTCGAAATTACTAAGCCATTTTTTATAACTAAGTGTTTGAACACATTAAGTTGTTTAAAATGTTCTTCTATCGTATTAGAGAAAATCAGTATATCATCAATATACGATAGTATAAAACTAAAATGTTGAATGAATATTTCATTCATAATATTTTGAAATTCTGAAGGTGCATTCTTCAGACCAAATGGCATAACATTCCATTCATAATGCCCAAAAGGAACAGTAAATGCAGTTTTATACACAATTTTACACTATATATAAATATATATTATATATATACATACCTTGCTGTGTCGTGTCCGGGGGGGTGCGTATCCGTCGTACGGGTCGTCGCCAGCGAGGGGGTGGAGCTCCGGCGGGGTGCACAGAAACAACGGCAGCATCAGTAGTCACAGCAGCAGCGGCAGCCTGACGGTTGGGGACGGTGGTCAGGGTCGTGGGGAAGGCGGCGCTGGTCGTGGGGAAGGCGGTGGTCAGGGTGGCACGGGGTGGTTGGCGGTGGTCAGGCGACTGGGGCAGTCGGGATCGGGTAAGGATGGAGTTAACGCTGGTGATGTTGGTGCGGCTGTGACGAACGGAAAGGAGGAGGAGGGTGGCGGTCGTGGTGGTAGTGGCGGTGGTCCTGGTGGTAGTGATTATGATGGAGACGATGCTGGTGGCGGTGGTGACGGGCTGAGGGAGGTGGCAAGGTGGTCGGGTTGGTGAGGGTGGTGATGGTGAAGGGGATGTGATGATGGTGGAGGGGATATGGTCCGGCGGCCTGCGGGTGGTCCAGCGTCGACTGGGGAAGGGCAGACGGAGGAGGTGGTGGCGGTGATGGTGGTTCTGTCGGGTGGGGGAAAGGAGAAGGGGTGCTCGGGCAAGGGGGTGTTCGGCTAGGGTTTGGCTAGAGTTTTAATTTTTGAGAAAATAAAGAAAAGAGAGGAGGAGTTGTATTTATACACATGTAAGGGGATTGGTTTGACCTAGGAAAAGTTGACTTTGGTCAACATCCTCTTGGGTTGGGCCTTGGGCTCATATGGGAATGTATGGGAGGGCTATAATTTGTATTATTTAAATGCAAGGATAGGTTTAAAATAAGGGGGCGATGTCGCGCGTTGCACATTCTAAAAATTATGGAAAAATTCCTATGAAGGGGAAAGTAGATTTCTGCATCTATTATGTCCGACGGTGTGGACACCTCAACACACTTTTACATAAAAGTGTCCAACAATTAGAAAATTGCACAAAGATAAAATATTAGATTTTAATTAATTAAATTACCGTGCAAGGTGTTCTGGAATTAATTGGAAGTACATAGAGATAAAATTAGGTGGGACACAAGTGTCATGGACATAGAGGATTCAGAGTAGAATATTATCATTAATTGGGTTGCACAAAATGGGTCAAGATTGTGTCTCCAATTTTGATTGGAACGTACAAGGGTACAAAGTCGTATTTTATTTAGAATTAAGAAATAACGTCCACGACGTTTATTGTGCGACTAAAATGTAGCACAAGAGAGCATAATTATAAGTTACACCGAGGTCAGAATAGAAGGCGGTCATGTCTAGGGCAAGAGTATAAAATTTGTAGGTAGACAGTGGCTAGTGTAGTGCTCCAATTATCGAATCAATGGTAATGTGTGCTAAGTGATATAAATATTGCATAATTAAATAAAATGCCGTGTTCTAATTCTAATTGGGTTCAAACTAGCCCTAGTCTCACTATCTAAGCCAAGTAGACCTAATTTTGGGTGTGGAGATTTACAGTTCACCAGGCACCACAGTAGCAGCAGTGACACTTACAGTATGCTTTCTGCCACTACTGCAAGAAGCCCGGCCATTTCTGGAAAGTTTGCAGGGGGAGGTTGGGAGTTTGTCTGTATCGTGGTATAAAGGGGCACCGTGGTATAAAGGGGCACCAGATGAGAGATTGTCCTACCAACCCTCGTCGTGCAGCTCAGAAAGCAGCTCCAGCTCAAAGAACACAGGCGAGGCCACCTGCAGTACAGTCGAGGGGACCACCGATTCTGACCTAGCAGCAGCTTTATGCCCAATACCAGCATCAGGGAGGTGCACCTCAGGGACGAGCATTTGCTATGACGGTCGAGGAGGCCAAGCCCACCGGAGATATCGTTGTAGGTTCTGTTCTCCTTAATTCTTTTCTAGCTTTAGCTTTGTTTGATAGTGGTGCTTCTCATAGTTTTATATCTGTTTCTTTTGCTTTGAAACATCATTTGGTAGCTGAGACTTTACTGAGGACTTGCAAGATCAAGACCGGGGGAGGCATTATCCTGGTTAGTAATATTTGCAAGGATCTGGGAGTTACTTTGGGAGACCAAGAGCTGAGTATGTGTCTACTTGTAATGCCACTTCCGTGCTATGATATTATACTTGGGATGGATTGGTTGAGTAGGCACCATGCTTGTATAGATTGCAGAGGAGGTAGAGTTTTGTTTAGCCCGTCAGGAGCCAGAGTTTGAGTTTGCCAGAGGAGCTTCGAAGCAGAGAGAAGGCATTATCTGTGGATCTATGGTGAAAAACAAGGAGTTGCCACATCCGTTGATAGCAGGGTTTTGGATGTATTTCCTGAGGAGTTGTCAGGTTTGTCGCCAGATTGAGATATTGAGTTCTCTATAGACTTGGTGCCCGGTGCAGAGCCAATTTCATAGCATGTCTATAGAGTGAACAATAATGAGCTGGCCGAGCTGAAGAAGCAAGTGGATGAAATGCAGGATAAGGAATTTATCAGATCCAGTTCTTCACCGTGGGAGCCCCGGTATTATTTGTACCAAAGAAAGATGGCTTAGTGCACATGTGCATTGATTACAAGGCATTAAATAATCTCACTATGAAAAATAAATACCCGTTGCCATGGATTGACGACATGTTCGATCAGTTGAGTGGCGCCAAGGTATTTTTTAAGATAAACTTGAGATCAGGCTACCACCAGGTAAAAGTGAAGCTGGAGGACATTTCGAAGACTACTTTTAGAACTCGGTATGGGCAGTACGTGTAAACCCTCTCACCCAAAATAGGTATTTTTTGTGTATTTTATATTATTATATTTATTATAGATGTTGAATTTCTTTAGAGTATTCTCTTAGTTAATTAGAAAATAAATTTCTTGATATATTTACTTATATAAATATTTATTTAGAATTATTTTAGGTTATTTTAGATTTTGGAGATTTTCTAGAATTTTTGGTAATTAAAACTTAGGAAACATAAATTTTTAGGACTTTCATGATTTACTATGAGACCATACTTGAATGTTGTTACTACTAAATATTTATTTTAGAGTTAAAATATTTAAATATATTTTTCTGTAATTTATTTTGAATTTTAAGTAATTATTGGATTTTTGGAATTATTGAGGATTTATTTGGATATATAAAGTCTTAATATTAGATAGATGCTAATTTAGTGTTAATAGATATTAATAAGATTATATATAAATTATTTGTATTATCTTTAATTCTATTTAAGATTATAAATTATTGAGATGAACTCAAACTCTATTTTAAATTAATTCAAATCCTGAGTCTACTAGGAAAACAACTTCATGCATATCCTATTCTTATTTAAACCGATCCTAATCATATCAAATTAGCCAATCCTAGTCTTATTCAATTAAACAATCTTCACCATTATAAATACCTATTAAACTTATGGAATAAACTTATCTTTCATATTTTTATCCCCAAACTCCTCTCTTTTTTGTCCAAAAATAGTCAAAATTCGTCATAAATTTAGCCTCATTTTCTAGTAGTTATGACGACTTAAAAAGACGATATCTCCTAGCTCCGGACTCCAAATGCGCTCTAGTTTTTTTTGTTAGAATCATATCAAGGTTAGTTTTCTGAATATATAAATTATTTCAGTAATTTCAGAACCTATTTTTCCAGAATATTTCGAAAGTGTCAGTTGTCCAAATTTAGACATGTTTTCATATTTTTGAGATTTTGGGAGATCCCGAATTCGGAATTATGAACCGTTTGAAGTTTCGGAAAGCTAACATGATAAACTTCCAGAAAATTATTTTTATAGAATTTAAAATATAATTTTATTCTACTATAAAATTCGTGCAACGTAGACGTAAATAGGAAACCACCGAAAACTATCATCTGTGTGCCCTTGTGGCCATAACTCTTTACCGACTTATGATTTTATGAAACTGTAAATTCCAATATTCATGTAGAATTAAAATCTATAGAATTCCACACACAAATCCAGGATTTGAGTTGGTTGACTTTTTGGTCAACGGATTGTCTCGATTTGTGTGCCAAGGATCACAAATCCGTGAAGTTGACTTTCTTTGGACCAAAATTAGAGTTTAACAATAAAATCAGATTATAGTAAGATTAAAATACTATTTTAGATTATTTATTCAGAAATAAGATTGATTAAAATGGAGGAACCTATTCACCCTTTTTTGTAATCTAACTTGTTTAATTTATGTGACGGGTAGATCGAACGACGCCTTGAATTGCGACTTCATCCTTTTTCAGAGCAGGCAAGTATACTTTGCCATTATACTGTTATTTATATTCCAGATGTTGCATGTATCTTTATTTTCTGTCTTTAGTTCATATATTTTAACTGTTATATAAAATACAGCGACGGTGTCATCGCGATATATTTTTATTTATGTATTTACATTGACCTTGTTTATGAGACTACCCCATTATCATGTAGCATCATTAGGTTCATTGGCCGGGACACAATTGTTACACGAGTGTGAGTCTCATATAGATCACGGACTGCGTGACAGGTCTGGCCTCCTGTACGTGTGGGCCGTGCGTTAGGAATAACTGCTGTTAGAAACTTTGCATGCTAGGAGACTTAGCAGTTATTAGAGGTCCATGGACATAAGCCTATTGTAGTATGGTGGCCCCATCCTTATCCTTGTTTGGTTGCAGGATTGGGCTAGGGTACTAAAAATAGGCTATGGACCAATTCGTGTCATGGATGTGACATACTTAGAGCATGGGGTGGGGAGAACAACAAGTACCGCATTTGAGCTCCTTTACACTTTTTCCTTCTGTAACCCGGAAGCTCCGCTGGAGATACGGGCGATGATGACCCCTATACTACTTGGCGGGCCTCCGCCGTTCAAAAGATGACGTGCCTTTGAGTCCCCTGGTTCTCCAAGAGAGTCATGCCAATCCCAGTTTTCAGCCAGATAGCTCACTTATGGGAAAGTTGTTCTTAACTGCATTCACTTAGATGGTTTGGCGACCCCATTAGATATTTATTTTAGTACTTTATTGGCATGCTTTTATGTATCTTGTTATGTCCCTCTGAGGACCTGGCCCTTCCAGGTGTATCTTTTCTTGAGTATTCGCAGGAGCGCAGGTTCGGATGGTTACGTATGATTCGAGGGTGTCTTCTCTTCGAGCCGTGATTGATAGCTGGTATTCTTATATTATGTTTATTGTGTTGTACTTATATTATATTTATTTTTTTATTCGAGTTGGTAGTGGATTTGTTTCCACCCAACTATCATCCTTAGATACTTATATTGAGATCTAGTTTCATAGATACTGGTTAGTTATTTATATTTGATTTTCTGTGGATGAGATTTAGATTATACCCTGTGACTTGTGACATATGTTTATACCACTTGTGGATTTGATATTTATATTACAGCGTACGTGTGGATTTTGGTTTTTATATATTGGAGTTGCCATATCCATGCGGCTGGCATGCTTACGTGTCCTAGTCCTATGTATTTTGGGACTGGGGCGTGATAGTACGAGTTCATGGTGATGCCGTTTGGGTTGACTAATGTCCCAATGGTATTTATAAATTTGATAAATAAGGTGTTCCACCAATACCTTGACAAGTTCATGGTGGTATTCATCGATAACATACTCATATACTCGAAGACCCCAGAGGAGCACGAGGAGCATCTGCGGATTGTGTTGGATGTGCTGAGGAAGGGGAAGCTGTATGGAAAGCTATCCAAGTATGAGTTCTTCCTGGACAAGGTGGAGTTCTTAGGACATGTTGTGACTGGTGATGGAATTTTATGGATCCAAAGAATATCACAGTAGTAGAGTCTTAGAAGACCTCGAGTTCAGTAGCAGAGATCAAAAGTTTCTTGGGTCTGGCAGGCTACTATAGGAAGTTTGTGCAAGATTTTTTGAGATTGCCGAGCCGATGACCAGACTCACTAGGAAGGACACGGAGTTTGTTTGTACAGAGGAGTACCGAGTTGCTTTTGAAGAATTGAAGACAAGGTTGAAGTCTGCTCCTATTTTGACGTTGCCAACAAGGTCTAGAGGTTTCACTATCTATAGTGATGCATCAAAAAAGGGCTGGATTGTGTTCTTCAGCAGAATGAAAAAGTGATTGCCTATGCATCCAAGCAATTGCATCCTCATGAGAAAAACTATCATACCCACAATTTGGAGTTGGCAGCCGTCATCTTTGCCTTAAAATTATGGAAACACTATCTGTACGGAGAGCATGTGGAGATCTTCAAAGACCATAAGAGCTTGAAGTACGTTTTAACTCAAAAAGAGTTAAACATGAGACATCGTCGGTGGCTAGAACTGATAAAGGATTTTTATATAACCTTACAGTATTATCCGGAGAAAGCCAATGTAGTTATCGATGCCTTGGGCAGATATCTGGTAGCTATATTTTTGACGCATGACCGGTATTTGTTGGAGGATCTGGAAAGCTTGTGCATTGATGTGATAGTTTCTGGGATTGCGATACAGATATAGGGTTTGCAGATACATTCAGTTTTGATGGATAGGATCAAGGCAGCTCAGTATGAGGACGTATCTTTGAGGAGCATCAGAGCACAGGTTCGAGCCGGATTGGAGGATAATTTCACTATTGCAGATGATGGATCTTTGAGGCATGGAACCAAATTATGTGTCTAGTAGAGAGCTGCATGAGAAGATATTACAGGAAGCTCATCGCTCTCAGTATTCCATGCATCTAGGTGCCAACAAGATGTATCGAGATATGCAAGAGAGTGTGTGGTGGTATGGCATGAAAAGGGAGGTGGCACAGTTTGTATCCAAATGCTTGGTGTGCCAGCAGGTGAAAGCCGAGAGGCAGAGGCCAGGCGGTTTACTTCAGCCATTACCCATTCCAGAGTGGAAGTGAGAGACATTACTATGGATTTTGTGTCCGGACTTCCACGATCTCTAGGAAAAAAAGATGTAATTTGGGTCATCGTTGACAGGTTGACCAAGTCAGCCCACTTTTTGCCTTTCATGGTGGGTTTGTCTACGGAGAAGTTAGCAAAGATATATGTGAGACAGATTGTCAGGATACATGGGGTTCCCGTCAGTATAGTCTCATATCGGGATAGTCGTTTCATTTCTTATTTCTGGAGGAGTTTGTAGACGAGCTTGGGCACCCAGCTCAAGTTCAGTATTGCATATCACCCTCAGACGAATGGGCAGTCAGAGAGGACCATTCAGACTCTCGAGGGTATGCTACGCACCTGTGTACTAGATTTTGGAGGATCTTGGGAGGACCATCTCCATTTGGTAGAGTTTGCTTACAACAACAGCTACCAGGCCAGTATAGAGATGTCACTATTTGAGGCTCTATACGGTTGGAGATGTCATACTCCCTTGTCATGGGGCGATATTGGAGAGAGAGCTTTGCTAGGGCCAGAGATGGTTGTGGGTGCAGCGGAGAAGGTTAAGCTGATTAGAGATAGACTTCGGGTGGTGCAGGACAGACAGCGGCATTGGGCCGATAGCCACCGGAAATCTTTGGAGTTTGAGGTATAGTTTTAGATTCTTGTTTTATGCTTGATATTGGTTGTTTGTTATAGATTAAGTTCTTAAGGTTGTGTTTTGTTCTAAGTTGGAGGTCTGGTGTTTCTAAAAATTTCTCCGACATGAGGCACGATTTGCTTCAATGGAGGCGGTAAGCTTAGTCCTCGATTCATTGGACCCTTCAGTATTCTCAAGAGGGTCGGTGCAGTTGCCTACAGACTAGACTTGCCACCTGCATTGGAGGGAGTTCATAATGTGTTTCACGTATCGCAGTTGAGAAGGTACATGACGAATCCTATTCACGTATTGGACCACTCGGAGATAGAGGTGAACCCTACTCTTAAATATCCAGAGCAGCCAGTTGAGATTCTGGATCGGAGAGAGAAGGTGCTGAGAAACCAGACCATTCCCTTGGTATACGTCGCATGGAGGCATCACTCTCCGAGTGAGTCTATCTAGGAGAGGGAGGATGAAATGTGAGAGCGTTACCCATATTTGTTTGTACCTTGAGGTATGTTCTTTCCTGATTTTGTTTTGTTTTATTTTTCTAGGATTGTTTCATCTTTGAATTTTGAGAACAAAATTATTTTAAGGGGGGTAGACTTGTCACTACCATATTTTCTGACTAAGGATATTTTGGTCTTTTCATAATTAATTAAATATTATGCATATTGTATATTTATTTTCTTGCATTATTTATTCATTATTAGATGCTATATTTTATTTGGACTTGTGTTAGTGAACCTAACTAGTTTAGATTAGACTTATGGACCAACATTAATTGTAGTTAGATTTGAGCCCAACAATCAAGCCAATTTCATTAAGTTAATGACTTAATTAGTTAAACCAATTGGATTAAAACCTTCCTTCCTTAATTAAATTCTTTATGAAAAGCCCTAAGGGGTATTGTAGACTTTTTATAGTTGCTTGGAGGAGGGGTTTGGGCCGGCCATAGGGGGAGAGGAGAGAGACTCTCTCTCTTCATTCATTTTTATTTTATTCTAGGTCTAGAATTTTTCTCTTCTAAATTCCTTCATACCTACACCAATCCCTACCCAAATTCCTTCCCAATTCCTTCTCTATTCACCATTGGAGGCCATTGGAGCAAGGATAAGAAGGAGCACAAGTAGAAGGCTCTTGATACTCAATTGGAAACTTGCATTGGGAATCCATCTCCTAATAGGTACATTTTAGTTTTTACCTTCTATTTAGACTCTAAATATGTAGTTTAATTATTAAAAACCCTTCCATGTACTAAGGCTACCCATAGGAAGTGGAATTAGGTTCATAGGAGGCCTATGGAGAAAGTTATGATGTATTTTGTGCCAATTTTGGGAGAATTCTGAGATTGGCACATCATGTGTTTGTTAATAGGTCAATTGGACCAAATTAACATGTGTTTGATTGTGTGAGGCTAGTGTCATGTCCAAAATTGAATACGTATAGGCCGTATCATGGCAAATTGGTGATACGGGTTGATTTGGGGATTTTTTCTTCGACGCGGGGTTTGCACATGTCATATTTTGATACGGACACGTAGATGAGTAGCTAGCTCTTCGTAGTACTTCTAATTATGATATTAGACTTTCTCGTGTCCTTCAGGATACGTTTGGTGGTGTGTTGAAGTCGTATCGCAAGCATATCATAGATTGGTGTGATACGGTGCAATGCACACTAAGTGTTCGTATTATTACTACATTAATTTCATGCACTATAAATTGCTATCCTTCATATCTAATTGCATTGTTTAAGAGTATATATTTGACATATATCTATGTATCTAAGTATGATATACTTGTTATGATATATATATATATATATATATATATATATATATATATATATATATATATATATATGTGTGTGTGGGGGGGGGGAGTGAGCTTCACTGTTAGTTGGGATATAACACTGCCGGGTTACAGTCAATGACTGATATGAGATGTAACAAGAGGGGGGGTCTGATTAGATGTGTGCACTAATGTGCAATATACAGTACAATAGGTCGGGTTGTGCACAAGTGCGCACAGCAGCAGCAGAGCAACCTTGCCACTACAAGGTTGCCTCGAGAGGAGGATGTATTGCTGCAACAAGCAACAGGATCAGCAACAGCAGAGCAACCTTGCCACTACAAGGTTGGCTCGAGAGGGGGTACCTTGTTGCAGCAAGCAACAGGAACATGAGCATGTGCTAACTCGCTATGCAGCAGTACATGATAAGTGAGGGTTTTAGTTGTTGGTTAGATATTCATATGTTGTTAAGTTAGTAAGTTATAAGTATTATATGTTATGATCAGTTATTTATAGGTGTATGTTGTTTAGTGATGATTGTTAGTTAGTATTGTTATATACATATACATGCTAGTATATAGTTAGACATGATGTTAGTTGTTAGCATAAGTTAGTTTGGGTTGAATGTTAAGTTATTATGTTAGTGTATTGTTATATGATATTAGTGTATAAGTAAGATGGTTAGTTTATGAGATTTAGATACTTAAGTTAGTGCATATATATATATATATATATATATATATATATATATATATATATAGTTAGTTAGTTAGTTAGTTAGTTAGTTAGTTAGTTAGTTAAGAGTTACCTTGAGTTAATACACAAGGTAATGTTATGTATCCATTAGTGTTAATTTAGCTAGGGATACTATATATATATATATATATATATATATATATATATATATATATATTTTCATTTTGTATATATTATATAGTATTTTCATATATATTATTTTACGTATCTTACGATACGGTATAGTGTTGATACTCTAGTTACCTAATATAGCTTAGATACATAGTGTATGGACCCAATATCCTAGAGATGGACTCATACAACCCATAAATAGCTAGTTTAACCAAGTTTGACTAGTTTGACCTAGAGTTGGCCTAGTTTTGACTGTTTTGACTGTTTTGACTCATACAACCTTATTTTTCAAGTGTAATAGCAACTTAGAAAGGCCATAACTCCCAACTCAGAACTTCGTTTAATCTCTATTTTTTTTAAAGAACCGTAACAAAGTTAGATTTTCAAATATATAAATTAATAATCAAAATTTGATCTTGAACTTTCTGTAGAATTATTTGAGTGTTAGGTGTCCGAAAGACAAACATATTTCGGTATTTTTACGATTTTGGGAGCTTCCGGACACGAAAATGCGATCCGTTTAAAGTTTCAGAAAGCTGACATGAAGGCCTACGGCATAATTTAATCCCGAAATTTACTAAATAAATCTAATAGGTGTATTATTGATTACAAATAGAAGACAGACTATACGACATAGGTTTTTATGAAAAACCATAAAACATAGATATGACTATAGTTATATCACCAATAAACTAGAGCTATAATGTATATATTGTTGAATAGTATTTAATTTAAATATTCTCTTTAGGACATTTGGAGATCCGCACCATCTTCGGACGAGGACGTGGGACAGACTTCTTCGTAGCAACCGTTGACATGCAAGTGTACCTTGCCATGTTGTTTACATTCTTGCTTACTCTCTCTCTCTCTCTCTCTCTCTCTCTCTCTCTCTATATATATATATATATATATATATATATATATATATATATATATCATACCATTATTTAGTACAGTATGTTACCCTAGGACCGTAGTCGATACTTAGAGTCTGAGACAGACTTGGGTGCCAACGTCAGTCAACGGAGTTGGGTATTGACATTAGAGTTGATATTCCAAACCCTTAGTCGTGCTTGTACCTTCGTACATTAGACCATATGACACTATGGCACGATATTTATGTGATATTTCCAGCTTAATATTCTCTTAAGATCAAGATTTGCAGAGAAAAAAAAGGAGTAGGTGGTGATATATATATATATATATATATATATATATATATATATATATATATATATATCCCTAAGACACTAGCCTAGTGGTAGTACGGAAGGATAACCACGAATAGGTCCTTTGTTCGAATCCCTTCTCCCGGGCGGCACGGTGGCTTTTATAGCCACGGTCCGACTTGAAAAATGGACACAAAAATATATATGTATGATTTGTGCTTTCTTTACCGAATTGAGGTGACGGTCTTCTTTTCCGTCTGTATTGTTGTTTGGTGCTTTCTTTATCGTACAACTGGAAGATTCTTTCATTTTCATGAAATCTTGACTATTCAAGCATTTGTGTATAAATAGAAGCAATGATCTCTCTATTATATATAATTTTTGAGTGGCTTGTCATTTTTTTTCTCTGCTTTCAACTAACGTGTGCTTGTAATTTTTCACTATCAATAAAATCAGTTTCTGTGTGATTTTTCTAGTTCTTCTATATTCGATCCTTCTCCGAATCTCTGAATTGGTGTATATATATATACTGTCCACGAGACAATAGTACGTTGGATATGAGAAGATTATACAATTTTTCGGAAACACAATATTTAGAAAAAAAAAAGACAAAAAAAAAAGTTTTAAAAAGGCAAGATAATAATAGTCTGTTAACTAGCTTGACCCGAGGCTTAGCATAAAATAACCCAAAAGAAAACGAGCAGGAGTCATAAGTAATTTATGGGACTTGGGGAGTTGTATTATAAAATATGCTATAGAGTGGAAAAATAGAAAAAGAAAAGAAAACCTAATTAAACGAATCTGTCCGTCCACAGTGATAAGTTTCCAGTTGTTCTTTTCTTCTTCTTCTTCTCAGAGCTCTCCGTACCCGGAGCCGGCACCATGTCGGCGACCTCCACCAGCGTCTCTGCCTATGATGCAGCCTCCGAGGAACGGTTCCTCTCTAACTCCGCCGCGGATGACGGCGCCGATGGCTCCGGCGCGACCCGGGCCGTGCAGTTCACCTCCGGAAACCCTAGGATCGAGGAGACGAGGGGGATCATGCATCTCTATTCCCAACTTGAGTCCTCTCCTCTCGATCTTCCTGTACGTAGTATCTCCCTCCCTCCGTTTCTTAGTTTTATACGTAGTATCTCCCTCCCTCCGTTTCTTAGTTTTAAGGATTCGGTGGAAATTTGGGCAAATTCTAGGGTTCTTGAAATTCTAGGGTTTCTATTGACCTGAATATATGTAATCACTGTGCTGATCACGACAATAAACAACTATACGTCATCGGATCTATGTTGCACGGACGCGTTTCAGACACGGCTTCAGACACGGAGACACAGAGTCGGCACCTATTTTGGTGCATCCTAGTGTATTTTGGAGTGTCCGATATGTGTGCCGCACAACACGACACATACAAGGCATGAATTTTGCAGTTTTCCTGCTCCTTAGTTTGAAATATACAATTAGATATCTCCTTGTGAGCTTTTTACTCATGCCACTACTGTTACTCTAGTCACAGTTACTATAGGATTTGATGGTGGTTGATTATATATGTGTGGCTAAGGCTGCGCACGTCTGACCCTGCCTACACCCTGCATAAGTGGGAGCTCGTGGCAATGGTAAGCCCTTTTTCGTTATGTATATCAGTTTGACTCCGATGATCTAAGTCGCCCTCACTTGTCACATTACCGTGCTGGCTCGACATTAGTGTCATGATCTCAATGCTTTTGAGTTCACATCCAAAACGGCTCATGCTATATGTTGCTTTAATTGAAATGGCTTGTATCCCTTTTCCTTTTCAGACAGGTCAGTCTCTGCTACATATTGTTGGAGGTTTTCCTTAGCACTACTCGAAGGATAGTCCCACATTGGAAAAATACTCCAAGTGAATATCTCAATATATAGCTATGCTTGTTATTGAGGTATGCATATGTGGAGAGTAGTGGCCCATATGGGTGCTATGTGGGTTATTTTTCTAGAGAGACTAGGTTTAAACTCCTCAATGAGACATTTATATTTTGTCACTCTCTTTGGGATTTTCCTTAGGAGCCAAGTCTCGTAGGGACTTAGCGACTCGCACTCAAGACTCTCGGACGAAGGGCGCAAAGTGGTGCTTTGATGACGTACTTTGCACTTCGCATGTACGTATCAGATTCGAGATGGCGCTGTTTGTGCTTGTTTTTCGTATGTGTTTTTGCGCCGTTGTGCGCTTGTTTCGCGCGTTTCCGCACGGATTTTTGTGCGGGTGCTGCACATTGCAGTGCGAAACATCGCGTGCAGCGGAACTGTGGAGCAGCGGAACTGTGCGGGCTTCCGCGTGGATGCTGCATTTCTGCTGGGTGATTGCTTCCGCGGAAAAACGTGGTTTAAGGCAGCACAATATGTGACAGTAACCGCCATTGTGTTTGTGATCATTATCTTCTCGATTATTGGGGGTAATGAACATTAATCGTCCTAAATAGTAGGTCCTTAACCGTCCTAATTAGTGGACGGTTTCTCCACAATAAGTGGTGGTAATGGCGGTAACCGCCTCTACTTAGTACGGACATTATCTCCGAATTTTGTGCCCACTAAGGAAGTGGACTGCTAAGGGGTTCTCCAATATATATACGCTTTGTTCCTCCTAGTTGGTATATAATCTTGAAAACCAGAGAACAAGTGCAAGAACAAAGTGTGCATACTTTGAGAGAGACCTTAGTAGCAGTAATTCATAACCAAGGAGGTGCTGTCCTTAGAAAGAGTCCAGTCTTCGTCTAATCAAGACTGATAGGAGCGTTCCAGAAGTTCTTTGATCTAAACTTGCTGGTTCCTAGGAGCAGATCGACGAATAGGATCGAATTTTTCTTTGAGCAATGGTGGTCTTCACCACCGCAGCGAGGTTTAATTGATCTTTGTTCTTCTCTCTTTTTGGTGTTCATTTTTCTATTTTCTTTTGTGGCAACTGCGATTGCTAGAGACTTTTGCAAACTTTCTTCTCTTTAGAGTCATTTTGTATTCTGATTACGTAAGAATTAGTGGTGATTTTTGTTTTCACGTTCGTTTGAACGATCTCTATAACGTCTGCACCAACACATATATCCTTTCCTAGGTAGCTAGTTAGCTCCTAAAGACCTACTCTAGCCTCACCACTTTGGAATATTAGCTAGGTTGCTTTGCCCATGGTTTTAGATCAACATATGTTGGTTTACTTCATTGTCAATTATTGCATAACCAATCACCACATCACAAAGGCCTCTGCAATGGTGGGTAGTTAAGCAAGTTGTATTCCATGTCCGAAGCCAGGATCACCTTTAAGCGTGCATCCCAAGAGCGGTTTGTTGATTTTTTTTTTCCTCTTCCTCTGTTATTTAGGATTTCTTAGAAATGCTTAGGATCTTTTCTCCTATGGAGGATAGATATAGAGGTTTGCGAATTATAAAATAAGTTGAGCAGAATCTAACATTTTGGGTTGGGAGAATGCTTCTTTTTATCTTGTCCTTAGATATCTAAAATTTGACGAAATCACATGTTTTTTGGGAAGCATTGAGAATTCCAAGGTTCATATTGGACAGAATATGGTCTTGCCTGGTGTGAAAAAGGCATCCTTCTTTCTTGCTAAATTTAGAAGTTGATGGAAAACTAGGACGAAGTCTAAAATGTTCAGAATTTTAAGATTTGGTTCGACTGGAATTGCCCTTTCAGGTGGAAAGAAAACCTCTTGTTTGTGTCCTTGCCGTTCCAAACCACATGACTTATGCCGATTTCTGCCAGTTTTGTGGTTCATTCATCCAGCACATGCTTGAGATGCGAATAGTGAGGTGACAGTTCACGCACCCCTGTCTTCAGATTAAAAATATTGGTTTGATAATTGGTTAATTGGCTACTCTTGCGATGTTCTAGGAATGATGGAAGGGAGGATCAATATAGTGCTCTTATCAGGTTCGATGATCAACGCTCAGCGGATAGTTTCTTCAGGCACTTCAATGGGAAGAGATTCTCATCTCTAGAGGTTTGTTATTAATTATTTTATGTTTAAGTTGAGATGTTTATTAATGTCCGGTACCTCCCTGTCATTGTCATTCTCATGTTGGTATATCTCCTTTTAGGTTGATGTTTGCCACGTCCTATATACCATAGATGTACAGTACACAGGATCAATAGAACATGCACAAAACTCACTTGCTAGTTCAGCAGAGGAGCCTAGTTGTCCAGTATGTCTTGGTAAGTTCTATGGACTTTTTTAATCCGATGAATGTCTGTGTTATATAATCCCTTAGTAAACAAATCACAGACTTCATGAATTGAACAAAGCTGGGATAGGTCGATTCTACTTGATATCCCTTTTTTTGGGACTTATTTATTTCCTTGTTTCACATACATTTGAATCTTGAATTATTATATAAGAACATCGGTCTTTATTACTGTCATTTTTTGAGTTAGATTCTCTAATGTCTATGTATTGTTAATGAATTATGTTGGTTAAATGAGTTCTTCAACTAATGTAGAGAGGCTTGACCAAGATGCTAGAGGGATCCTCACAACTATCTGCAATCACTCTTTTCATTGTTCTTGTATATCTAAGTGGACGGACTCTTCTTGTCCGGTGAGTAGTTTTATCACCATATTTTGATTCTAAAATTATTATCATGTTTGATTGCATATCAATACAGTTAGAAGGAAATTTGTCTTTTACTAGCATATATGATTGTACATAAGCATATTATTAAGTTTTTTTTAATCTATTGCATGGATCTTGATATTTTACATTCTGGACTTGTATCATTTGAAGGTGAGGATATGTACTCAATATCGTACTTGCATTAACATGCAACATTCACCAACATGTGAGGATACACTATTACTGGAATCACACTAAATGATAATTTACCAACATGTACTTGCATTAACATGCTATTATTTTTACTAGTAAATGCACGTGCGTTGCACGTAAAATAAAATTTTGTAATATTATTATAAAATAGTTTAAATATTTAAATATATTTTAATTATAATTTGTTATTGATCGATATATCTCTATTTTTTATAAAAAAGTCTTGGATATGCTAGCATTCTAAACTATATGTATATCCTCACGTAATTACAAATTTAAAAAATAAATAAATATTAACTAATTGTTTAACTACATAATATTATATAACTATAACCAAATACTTCTTTTAGCTCATGTGGTTAAGGTGGGAGGTATTCTCCTTGGTTGGCCAAGTTCGATTTCCCATGGAGTTGTTTATAATAAATTTTGTTTTTCAACAAATTTTTTCATAATATTATTATTTAAAATAAATGGTTGATGATATACATACGGCTTAGACGGCTAAATTTTGAGCCATTTTGAAGCCTCTTTATAATAGTAGAGATATATAGGTATGTTGAACAGTTCACAATGGTTTTCCTTTATTTTGATATATAGGCATGTCAAATCCCTTATAGTCGATATATCGTACAATTCGGTAATGCTAGGCAGCACTGCAGTAGATTCATGATATGTTGGCAAATTATCATTTGAAATCTCTTGATTCCCCTACAGTTCAACATGGCTTCACCAGACTGACTGAGATATTGGCTGCAGGGGATTTTGATCCCTCTTGTCAGTATGTCACGACCTGTACTCGATAATTCGGACACGAGCACGTGGGTACGTCCAGCCTACGCTGCAGTGTTGGCGGTAGAACGCTGTCTAGTAACTCACAATTATCCAACAACTCACGTAATATATATAAAATAAATTATAGTACTCAAATCACAATTCTAAGGAAGATAAATGCGAAGGAAACATCATATAGAAACCATAAAGTCTAAAGTTTAGGTAATGACTACAAAGAGTCTAAATTCAAATATACATATATCAGAATTTACCGGAGACAAAATCCGGCAAATAGAGTCTAAGCTATGCTAAACTATATGGTTGTGGCCATAGTCTCCGCTGCTAGCTCTCCTTGATCCTCTGGTAGGGCAGGATCAAACTCTTCTATATAATCGTCCTGAGGTCCATAGTATGTAGGACATAGGTTCTCAATGTCATCACCTATAGTTCAACATATCCAGTTAGGATTGGAGTGAAGTAAAATACAATGAAAACAGTTCCAATACAGGGTAGTAACTATAAGACAATACATGGTAGTAACTATAAGACATGAATAGAGATGGTATACAAGATAGGAAGTAAGCATCGAAACATAGTACAACATTTAAGTAGAGAAATATGGGTAAGAATGGTACCCGATAGCAAGTAAGGTAAAATATGCAGACTGTAATTAATCATATGATTTTTAAAATACTATTTTCAATAAGTGATCGGTAAGGAAAATACGACACATCGCATCGATCGCTATTGTTGAAGTAGTGGTACGACATAATCATACGTGAATTGCCTGATTAGCCATCGTTCAAGTAGTGAAACAGGTAGTAGGGTTGATCACATATCTACTCAATATGTTTTCCTCTCCGACTAATACTTATGTATCCAAGTCACGGTATGATGATTCCATGTAATACTAATCTGTGTAATAACGTGATAGGAATCAAGTAAGCAAAACTAAGCATGCGTTGTAGAGACTATCAAGTATGAAAACAATCAAATAATGTACTCGCCTGGTATCCCGTATCTGTGATATCTGACAGAACTGAAATCGGTGTCTCGAAAACCTATTTTAGAATGAAGTATATCAATAGATGTTTTGGTATCGTAAACAAACTTAATTACTAAGTTCAATTGGGTTTCTAGGTCAAGACTATACTAGTTAAGTTATGGTTGGTTTTACGTTTACTATTACCTACTAGTGAACTCATAATAAGTAATTTAATACTAAAAATATAGTTTATATAGTTCAAAGTAGCATATATAACTCCTATATAGTATAGATTATTATAACACTTATTATACTTTATATAATGCTTATATATCTCCTTATCATACTCAATACTTAGATACCAATTATCTTATATCATACCTTAGACATTACCTATTAGTCAATACCTTACCTTGACCATACCCTCAAGGTGATGGTATCTCGTGGATATCACATACCCATCCTAAACACTTTTGACACTAACTAATACTCGAGTACTATTGGTATATTGATACCAATTCAATACCTTGGTATCTCGTACCTACACTAAACACTACTTATCACAATACTAATTTTAGTATTTCTAACTCACCTATATGCTTTACCTCTTGAACACTCACTTTCACACTAGACACACACATACTCACCCTCTTGGTGGTGGTGGTGTTGCATGTTGCTGCTGCTTTTCCATTTCCCCCCTCTATTACACACATACTATATGTATCTCTCTCTCTCTCTCTCTCTATATATATATATATATATATATATATATATATATGTGTGTATGAACACACTATATTAATTAACACTCACCTACATATACCGATACCAATACACATACCGATACCAATTGGCATTCAAGTTACACAAAACACTCCCAACACCCTAACACAATCTAACAATCTAATACTCATGTTACTACCAAGTATCACACAAGATTAAGACGCAATGAAATCTACTCATGGAATCAAGTAGGATACATAAATTCCTATGAACCCAAGCTTCACAGCCACTAACACATACCCTCTCATAATACCCAATATATACAACAATTTTACTAACATAGTTATCATATAAATTTAATCACAAGGAGAGTATAACCACCTATTGTCTAGGCTTAGTTCATAATTAATTTAAAGAGTATAACCATTATGAACACAAACACTAGTGACCTAATACTATGGATTTATTATGACCTAGTATCACCATTAGAAATTATGCCTAGGAACTAGTGGATTCTTATGGGTTTTAGATTAGTCTACACCATAAAGTCTAAAGAAAAGTAAGGTTTACCTCTTGGGAAGGGCTCCAAAGTACAACCAATGGGTTTTTGGACACAAGAGCTAAGTCCAAACTTTACTTCTAGCCTCAAGCTTCCTCTAGCAATCCTCCTTGAGTCCTCAAGCTTTTGCCCTCCTTTAGGAAGAGTTTGGAGAAGTTTTGGGTTAGTTTAGGTTTGTGGGGGAAGAGATTTGGTTGAGAAAATTTGGGAAATGAAAAGTGGAGAAGGAAATGAAGTAGAGTGGAGTAGAGTGAAGTGAAGGGGGTGGGGGTTCTTAAAGTGGTCGGCTATGTTGGAGGGGTGTGGGGGTGTGAGGTGTGCTAGCTTCTCCCCCAAGCCTCTCTTGATATTTGTTTTGAAGAGGTGGAATGGGTATTTACAAGTTTATCCCTAGATATTAATTATGAAGAGGTGGGATTAAAAATATCTAGATATTATCTAATCCAAGATCAACCCTAACCTAAACATCAATCTTCCATTAACCTAAATCAAGGTTAACCCTAACATAAATACTAATTAGGATTAATTAACTAATCATTATCTAGTATTAATTAATCCTATCAATAATAATAAATAATTATAAATAATTTTTTTTAAAAAATAGAGGTTACAAATCTACCCTCCTTAAAATAATTTCGTCTTTGAAAAGTAAATATAGATATGGCACGAAAAGGAAGTAATAGAAAGATACCTCACGGCTCGAAAAGATAAGGTTATCGCTCGCGCATCTCATCCTCTCTCTCAGGTAGATTCACTTAGAGAGTGATGCCTTCAAGCGATGCGAACAAAGGGAACAGTCCGATTGCGCAGTACTTTCTTCCTGAAATCCAGAATTTTCACACGTCGCTCCTTGTACTTGAGACTAGGCCCTACCTTGATCTCTGAGTAATCCAACACATGGCTAGGGTCCGCCACGTATCGTCTCAGCTGGGATACGTGAAACACGTTGTGCACTACGTCTAAAACAGACTGCAAGGCTAGTCGGTATGCTACAACACCAACCTTTGCAAGAATGCTACCGACCTTTGCAAGAATGCCAAAAGGTCCAATGAATCTCGGGCTGAGCTTTCCGCCTCCTTCGAATCGAATTGTGCCACGCGTCGGAGAAATATTCAAGAATACCAGATCTCCAACCTAGATTCAAACAAACCTTAACACATAATCTACAAGTATTAACAATCTAAAGATAAGGTGAATCTATACCTCAAACTCTAGCGGTCTTCGGTGACTATTGGACCAGTGCTTCTGTCTGTCCTGAGCCAGACGAAGTCTCTCCCTGATCTGCTTAACCTTCTCTGCAGCATCAACGATCATCTCGGGACCCAATAGTGCTCTCTCGCCTACATTGTCCCAAGATAGCGGGGTACGACATCTCTGTCCGTATAATGCTTCGTAAGGTGACATCTCTATATTGGCCTGGTAGCTGTTGTTGTAAGAAAAATCTACCAGATGAAGATGGTCCTCCCATGAGCCGCCAAAGTCTAGAACACACGAAGCATGTCCTCAAGCGTCTGAATAGTCCTCTCTGACTGTTCATCCGTCTGAGGGTGGTAAGCTGTACTAAACTTGAGCTGAGTACCCAAGCTAGCCTGCAAACTCTTCCAGAAGTGAGACGTAAATCTGCTGTCTCGATCGGAAACTATGCTCACTGGAACTCCGTGCAATCTAAAGATCTGTCTCACATATAACTCGGCTAGCCTCTCCGTCGACAAACCCACTTTGAAAGGCAAGAAGTGGGCTGATTTGGTCACTCATCAACGATGACCTAAATCGCATCCTTGTTCCCTGAAGTGCGTGGAAGACCATAAACAAAATTCATAGTGATATGTTTCCATTTTCACTCTGGTATCGGTAATGGTTGAAGTAGCCCTCCTGGTCTCTGCCTCATGGCTTTGACCTGTTGACATACCAAAAATCTAGTGACAGCGTGCAACTTTCCTTTTCATACCATACAACCAAACATGATCTCTCAAATCTTTGTACATCTTGTTAGCTCCAGGATGTATAAAATACTGGGATCGATGAGCTTCGTATATAATCAATCTCTTCTCGCAGATCTCCACTCGGCACACAAAGTCTGACTCCGCATCTCAACGAACTATCTTCCGCAATAGTGAAGTAAACCACTAATCCGGTCTGCACTTGAGCTCAGATACTCCTTCGACTCTTGTCCTGGTACTAAGTCTCTCAGATCCTGTCCATCAAACTAGACTGGATCTGCATACTCATCAGCTGTATCTCGGCTCCGGGAATGATAACCTCGATGCCTAAACTCTCTAAGTCAGCTAGCAAGTGACGATCCATCGTCAGATCATAGCTACCAGATACCTGCTCAAGACATTGGCAACTAAGTTGGCCTTGCCCGGATGGTACTGTAAAGTGATGTCAAAGTCTTTCATCAACTCTAACCATCTGCGTTGTCTCATGTTTAACTCCTTCTGAGTGAAAACGTACTTCAAGCTCTTGTGGTCAGTAAAGATTTCCAGACGCTTTCCATACAAATAATGTTTTCACAGCTTCAGAGCAAATATTACCGTTACCAGCTCTAAGTCATGGTCGGGATAATTCTTCTCATGTGTTCTTTCTTGTTCTGCTAAAAATACATCCTAGTCATTTACCGGAAGCATCACTGTAAATAGAGAAGCCTTATGAACTTGATGGCAACGTCAAAATATGAACTGTAGTCGGCCTCTTCTTCAACTCATCAAACGTCGCTTGTCAGTCGTCTGTCCAAACAAACTCCACGTCTTTGCGAGTAAGCTTCGTCCGGCTCTGCAATCCGAGAGAAATACTTCACAAATTTTCTGTAATACCTGCAACAGAGCTGGGAGTAGCCTAAGACTCTACAGCAGTAATCTTCTTCGGCTCAACTGATATTCCGTCTCCTATCACAACATGTCTGAGAAACTCTAACCTATCCAAGAGAAACTCACATTTCGAAAGTTTTCCATACAACTTCTCCTTCCTGAGAATCTCTAGCACAATCTGAAGATGCTTCTCGTGCTCTTCTGGGGTTTTCGAATAAATAAGAATGTCATCTAAGAAAACTACCACGAACTTGTCCAGGTACTGATGGAATACCTTGTTTATTAAGTTCATGAAAACAACTGGGCATTCGTCAACCCACAAGGTATCACTAAGAACTCGTACTGGCCGTATCTAGTCCGAAAGGCAGACTTCGGAACGTCGTCCTTCTTTACCTTTACTTTCACCTGATGATAGTCCGATCTCAAATCAATCTTGGAGAATACCTTCGCGCCGCTCAACTATTCGAATAGATCGCCAATCCTGGGCAATGGGTACTTGTTCTTAATTGTGAGATTGTTCAAGGCTCTGTAGTCGATGCACATTCGTACCGTCCCGTCCTTTTTAGGCACAAACAACACCGGTGCTCTCCATGGTGAAGAACTCGATCTGATGAACACTAAGTCTTCTAACTCATCGATCTGCTTCTTCAACTCCTCCAACTCCTCCAACTCGTTGTTGTTGATTCTGTAGACATCCTGCGATATCGGCTCCGCTCCTGGCACTAGGTCGATAGAGAATTTAACATCTCTATCGGGCGGTAATCCCGACAACTCTTCTGGGAACACGTCGAGAAAGTCAGCTATAAGAGGATGAGGCAATACCTTCTCTGTCATTGCTCTAAGAACACCGTCGTCGCTCAACTCCACGGCTCCTCTAGCAAACTCGAATACTGGCTCTCCTGGAGTGCTAAACACTATACAATCCCTACGGCAATCTATAGTAGCGCACTGCGTACTCAACTAGTCCATTCTGAGAACTAAGTCGTAACTTGGGTCACATTACGAGTAGATTGGCACACAAATCTCGACGTTCTAAAGTCACGCGACGATAGTTGCAAACATCGCTAACGAGGAGAATGCCTCCACCCGTCATGATCTTGCAACTTTTACCCATGGATTCTGTTGCTAAGCTATGCTTAAGCACAAAAGCTACAAATATACAGCTATGAAATGCTCCAGAATCAAATAAAGCAACAGCTGAAAATGAGTCTAGAAGAATAGAACATGCTATAACATCACCAGTAGTGTCGGTCTCATTGACCTCCAAGGCAAAGGCCCTGCCATGCCAAGGTAGACCTCTCTGCGGGTGCTGGAAGAATCGCTGCTGCTATTGAGAAGAAAGTTGTGGTCCTCTTTGCTGTGCTACCGGCGGCCTAACTGGTCCCCTCTGAGCTGGCGCAACACTCAAAGCTGGACGAACAGGAGATGAAGGACACTCCCTCAACTGATGTGCAGTGGAACCACAAGACAAACACTGCCCCAGCCTCTTTCTGCAGACGTCCCAGGAATGCCCTAGCTTCTTGCAATAAGCACAAGTAGGACTCTACTGAAACTACCTCTGTGGATGCTGCTGAAAAGGAGCTCTAGCTGGTGGACGGTACTGCTGTGGCTGCTGGAAAGTCCTCGGCTGAAGCTGGGGCGCTTCGCCTGTCCCGAGCTACTACCCCGACTAAAAGCATCGCGGTCCCTCTTGGGCCTCAGGTCTAAGTCAACCTCGACTCTCTGCGCCTCCACTATAATCCCTGCAAAGGTCGTCGTACTGACGGCAATATGGACTTTGATGTCCCTAATCAAACCTTGTCGTTTTCATCCTGCCGAAAACGACGAGCTCTATCCTCCGGGTCCCTCACCATGTACTTCGCGAAACGACTCAGCCTATTGTACTCCGTGGCATACTCGTCTACAGAAATGTTGTTCTCCAAGTTCTGGAATTGTTTATCCATAACTCCCATGACCGTAGCGGGGAAGAACTTCTTGAAGGGGTCTTGAATGCCTCCCAGGTAAGATCCGTCATCGCAAGTCTAGGCTCATTTATGAACCAAGTCCGTGCAATGTCCAGAAGCTGTAGGCCAACAGCCTCAACCCTCAGGTTTTCAGGGATCATGGAAACACGTAGAATACGCTCGATGTCCTCGAGCTAGTCGTCAGCGTAAAGGATACCCTCGGTACCCTTGAAATCTTGGGGACACATCTTTTTGAAGTCCCAGATAGTACCCGACCTCTGCTGTACTGATTGCTGAGCTGCAATCTTCTCCACCTGATAGGCATTATCTATGCCTGCTCTCATCACATCCGTCTAAGCCCTATGTGTCTCAGCCAGGGTGCGCTGGGCCTTAGTCAGCACTCGCTGTGCCTCCATCATCCAACGAAACACCTCTAAAGTCTGGGTAGCACTAACAGGCATGCCACCCGCAGAGGTAGGAAATGATACTCCCGCCAGAGGTAGAAGTGGAGGAGAAGGTGGGAGACTGTTCTGTCCTCCGGATTGCAGGGCGAGAGGTCGTAGATCGTGCGAAAGTTGTAGCTGCTGCTGCTCCCGTGCTCTAGCCTTCGGTGCTATTCTGAATCTACAATAATTATCAAATGGCACAACATTAGATATTTAATCAAGAAGGACAGTTAAAAAGGTATTTTTTTTGAGATGTCCTGCAATACGCACGGGACTTTGCGAACGTTGCGTTGCATGCCATTTGGGCCCACTGCCCAACACCTCTCCTGCGGTTTGATTTGAGTACACTCTCTTCCTAATATCTATATTCTCTCTACAGGCTCGCAATAGTACTATAGTCCTAAGTACTACTACGACATCGCACTAATTGCGACTGAAGACCTGGATGGGCTACCATAAAAACGTGTCACGACCTGCACCCGATGATTCGGACACAAGCACGTGGGTACGTCTAGCCTACGCCGCAGTGTCGGCGGTAGAAGGCTGTCTAATAACTCATAATTATCCAACAACTCACGCAATATATATGAAATAAATCATAGTACTCAAATCACAATTCTAAGGAAGATATATGCGAAGGAAACATCATATAGAAACCATAAAGTCTAAAGTTTAGGTAATGACTACGAAGAGTCTAAATCCAAATATACATATATCAGAGTTTATCGAAGACAAAATCCAGCAAATAGAGTCTAAGCTATGCTAAACTATATGGTTGTGGCCATAGTTGTCACGCCCCGATCTCCCGCAGGTAATCGGCCGTCCCCCCTAGGCGCGAATCTTCGCACCAGCGCTCCCACGGGACGATCTTTTCCCATATGGACGTGATGTCGCACGAGCACAAGCTGCGTCCGTGCAAGGCCATGAATTCGAACATGCGGTAAAATGACTAAGCCACAAAGTCGCACAAATAGTCCGAGTGCAGCGGAATAATAAACAAATAGACGATTGGTAACAAGTTCACAGAGTCGTCAATAGCGGAAGCATTGAATAACACAAGTATATAAGTAAAACAAGCTCTTTATTGATATTGAACAAGTGTTACAAGCGGCGCTAGACCGAGATTACAAGTCACTCAAGTCTCTCTGAAACGATAAAAAGCGTGCCTAGTGGCTACATTTGTGGAATGATACATAGGCGATGTTATAACATTATGTCTTGTATATGTGCTTCGGCTCCGGACGCAATGCTCCAAGGCTCCAGAGCGAACTCTATGCCTTAGCTCGCACAAAAGGGGTTTCCGCACCGAACGAGGTTCTTCCGCACCCTGCAAGCAATCAGGTAGGTTATCAGTACATGAATGCACTGGTGGAGAGGCTTCTCGTCCGCTTGACAAATCCAAACACGTTAAAAATGTTTCGTGCACCATCTATTATCTTTCTAGTCTTGCCTTAGGATCAGTTTCATAGCATAATGAAAAGCTTAACTCGTGTGGTAGTGCGCCGTGCGATATAAAGGAACACGGCGAGACTTACCATTCGTCCTTCCCTGTCCAAGGCAAACCAAGTTAAACCAAGCAAGAGCATATATAATGAAATCCAGGGGCAATTGTATAAGCAAACACAAGTATCGTGAGCGAGGTTCTGTTTCAGGTGCACGAGTTACACGGATTATCCAGAAGTGTTGCAGAAGATGTTTAAGTGTTCAATTTATGTCTAAGTGTGTTATACTCATATCCGTTCAGGTGTTTCAGATGCAGCTATAGGTACATGTGTGTTACACAGAGCGGTCGCCTATAATGCAATGACTCGCACGCGGGTTGCCGCAATCGAGCCAACTTAATCTATATGACAGAAGGTCACTGGCATGACGCCATAAAGGACGGTGTAGTCTCGAGGCAAAGATGGTGTGCAAGCAAGATACATGTAGCATTGCACCCATCCCGTCCATAACAGACGACTACCAGACGACTCCGTCTAGATTGGATCGGCCCCAGTGCCCTGGCGACCGTCTGCGGAACTATATTCGAAAATTCACCTTGTGCACAAGTTGTCCGTGACCATGCGTATCCTCAAGTTTTCCAGATTCTCGCAAGTACAGATACAGTTACAGATTCAGATTCAGATTCAGTCAGGATATATCTGGTACAGTATCGACTCCCCGAGTCGTCAGATTCAGTTCAGGACGAGTATTGATTTTCGGAGATGTTGTGATGTTATCTTGCTTAGCTGTCCATTGATACAGTCCCCTAGTTCGGGAAATGCCTTGGCGACCTAACGGTCCCGAATACTTTCAATGTTCTATACTTGGCTCGGAACGATTATCTTGATAGCCTTTCTGTCTCAACTGAGTGAATCATAAATAGTGAATTACGATGAATTGTGGCATGCATATAAGTGACAAGCATTAAATCGAGGCACAAGTACAAGTTAGCATATAAGCAGGCAAGTGTTTCATTTGTGTGAACATAAGCATAAGGAAACATACATATAGTCTACCTTAGAACATACGCCTTTACGTTAGCACGAGACTAAGGGGTAGTGCGAGGAGTGAAACCTACAGGGACATTATCGAGCGACATAATTCATAAGGCGTGCAGTGTAAACAAGTGAAGCAGTGCACTACGAAAAATATATAATGATCTACTCGAGGCATAGCGGGGTCTACTTGCACAAGGCAAATGTAGCATACGAGGGTCTATGTTATAAGCCAAGTTTCGTTTCCATGTTCTAACACAAGCAATACAAGATGGGATTATTCCCTTAGCTAGGTGCGTTGTATTCTTTATTAGCATGCAAGGGATGATTCACCTAGCGATTAGCATGTATCGTCCATATTTTAAATGCGCTGGCTAAGCAAAGACAAGTTCATCGTAGCCACCCACCTTAGCGATGATTCGCTTCGGTCGAGCGATACTCCGAGCGAGCCTTTGAAAGTCTAAGTCGGAACTCCTGAAGGGCCAAGTCTGGAATCCTTTGTCTCAAACGAGTCGTTGCACTTGCGCCGTTTGAATCGGCTGTCCGCTTGAACGGAACGGGTTGTTACATTATACACCACTCAGAAAAAAGTTTCGTCCTTGAGACTTCCTGAGCGCAAGCCTTTCTATCACAACTATCGAATCTATCTCAAGCATAACAATCGATACTACTAGATCCATTCGAACACAATTTTCTACTCGTTCCTTATTACCGTGTCGCGTGTATGCTGAGTCTGTCTCATTGAATGACTCTATCATTCAATCCAAGCTTTGACTCGGTCTCAACTGCGCCTTATCGCGAAACATATAGCTTAACACGGGGTACGTCATAATCCATCTTGAATGATGATCTAAGGCTGAGACAAACTTATCCAAATCGTTATACTTGTTCATGCGAATCTAACATATTCACTTGCATTAGCATTCGAGATCAGCATATTGCGAGTCTGGATCGTGCACATATTCAAAGCGTCCCTCAAACATATACATGTCAACCAACTTAGCGATAACGAAGTCTTTGCACTCGAGTTCAACATATCACTGGGTCTTGGATCGTGCATGCGTTCAAGGCGTCCCTCAAACATATGCATTCAACCAAACTTAGCGATAGTGGAGTCGGTCTCAAGGGTTCTCGTCTTATGAATTACGATGATACTTCCAACGGGGTCAGTAAAATTCCAAGTCATTTCCATTCTAACCAAAGATCAAGCATTGCACTACCGTTAAGCATGATCTATCCGATCAATCGACTAGCGTCCATGTCCTATCGTACATTCCGTTTGTGTCAAACATAGCACACGCTTACCGTTCCTTGTCTAACTCTAAGTCTTGCTGTCCCAATTATATGGCTTGCTCAAGCAATACTCTAAAGTCGGTTACACAAGTTCTTTCACTCGGCACAGGGTCGTCTGTCTAATTATTAGGTCAGCTCACAAGGTCATAGGTACAAGTTCAAGAACGATTCATCTTGCAAATTTGTCGCACGATGCTCGTCCCAATTCCTAAGGTCAAACCATTGTTTATTTTGCACGGAATATTCTACCCAAGCTCGCTCGTTTCACTCAGATTTCTAAACATCAAGCACAGATCATCCTACTCACAATAACACGTTCGTTTGTACAGGGTTCGAATCCGTTCAGTCAAATCCAAGATATATCCAAGTCGCATGACAAGCCTAGCAATTCACATAGTCTATCTCCTTCAAATATGTTTTGATAGAATCCATATATCCATTCTAAGTCTAGACCACCAAGCCATGATTCATTAACTAATCACCGATCTCAATCATAAATTCTAAGTTGTCAAACCAAATTTATGTATTCGTTCACGAAACCATCAAGCGTGACTTACTCCAGGTTCTAGACTAACTCATTCTTGAAATACTTTCGATTCACTTGCATTCTCAAATTCGTCTTATCGTGTCGAACCACAAGTCAAGACGATCCATCAGTTGTCACGTTTCGGTCTCCCGCAAGTTCGATCATCCTCGCTGGACGTGAGATCACCACGCCAACGCTCCCGCTGGATAATCGTCCTAATCCGGACATGACGCATGTATGAGCATAGAGTTACGCTCGTACAAGACAAGAACGTCGAACATTATGGTTATCATCGATACGATCGAGACACCTTATCATTATACTTCGGTCCATCCAAGTTATTTAAAATTCATCAAGTCATGTCCGTTCATGCCGTAATTATAATTCGTCTAGCAAATTGTCCAACTTCAATGTTACCGTTCGATAATTCCATAGTCTACTTCTGGCATTCCTTAAACAACTAAGTTCAATACTCAAGCCAAAGTCTATCTACTTTTGATACGTTCCATTTCATCGAGTTCGTTTGAATAATCATCGCGCATGTTCCCGTAAGTCCGATCATCCCCGTCGGACGTGAAATCACCACGCCGACGCTCCTGCAGGATAATCGTTCTCGGCTGAGACTGATTTCGAAGGTTATCTTTTCGAACTAGATTCAAGATCGTTCTTCCAAACTCCAGGTCAAATCCGTTATCGCTTACCTCTTTCATCGAAGCACAATATTCATACTCAAGTTTCTATCCATTTGATTCAATTCGAAATCGCTCGTACGATTCATCAAGTTTCTACCAAGTTTCCTTGACCAAGATATTGATTTTCATTTCCTTGAATCCCTATTCGATATAAGTCTTATCACTTGTTCAAGATATTCTCAATCGTTCAAACCAACTATCGCACGAGACCTATGAATTCGTTTGAACATTTCCAAAATGATCCATACACCACTCAAGAATCGAGTCACCCAATTAAATCCTCAATCGTGTTCGCATCACTCGTTAGCATATTCACCAAGTCGTTCCTTAGAATTCCTGCACAATATCTAAGCATCGCCTGATAAATCTTAGTCTCGTATATATCCTGTTGATAGTCATCCAAGTAAACCATATTTGATTTATATCTACCGGCACGAAATACCGTCTGAGCTATTTCCCAAAATCCAAGCACGATTCTCTATATTCGCCTTAGCGATAAACTGATAACGTTTCCATCGGTTGCCATTCTAAGTTTGACTTGTCCTTTCCTGAACGATATCCCAATCTTGCTTGCAAACATGCTCGCACCAAAGGGTCTTGGCCCGCGGTACTCTACACAACTTAGCCGAAAGGCTGTGTGCATAGCTAACCGTCCGAACGATATTCTATCTCGCACATTAACCAGCTGGAAAATCATGTATAGGTATTCGGGTTCGCACATAACTTGCAAATTCTAGCACGAGTCTATTCCCACAAGTCTAACACAGGTTGAAACGAGGGTCTTTGCATAACTATCCAGTACAAGCAATCATATCAATTATATGCAACTTTTAAAATTATTTAGACTCATTATATGGAACATCCCAATCGGGTCAACGAGAGAGAGAGTGTATGCACATAACCCACGAACGAGATTTCGAAACTGAGAAGATCGATAAGAAGTCCAAAGGCGTAAAGCCATGCTCTGATACCAATATGTCACGCCCCGATCTCCCGCAGGTAATCGGTCGTCCCCGCTAGGCGCGAATCTCCGCGCCAGCGCTTCTGCGGGACGATCTTTCCCATATGGACGTGATGCCGCACGAGCACAAGCTGCGTCCGTGCAAGGCCATGAATCAGAACATGCGGTAAAATGACTAAGCCACAGTCGCACAAATAGTCCGAGTGCAGCGGAATAATAAACGAACAGGCGATTGGTAACAAGTTCATAGAGTCGTCAATAGCGAAAGCATTGAATAACAGAAGTATAGAAGTAAAACAAGTTCTTTATTGATATTGAACTAGTGTTACAAGCGGTGCTAGGCCGAGATTACAAGTCGCTAAAGCCTCTCTCTGTGAAACGATAAAAGCGTGCTAAGTGGCTACATTTGTGGAATGATACATAGGCGATGTTCCAACATTATGTCTTGTATATGTGCTTCGGCTCCGGACGCAATGCTCCAAGGCTCCAGAGCGAACTCTATGTCTTAGCTCGCACGAAGGGGATTTTCGCATCGAACGGGGTTCTCCCGCACCCTATAAGCAATCAGGTAGGTTATCAATATATGAATGCACTGATGGGGAGGCTTCTCGCCCGCTTGACAAATCCAAACACGTTATAAAGGTTCCGTGCACTATCTATTAAGTTATCTTTCTAGTCTTGCCTTAGGATCAGTTTTATGGCATAATGAATAGCCTAACTCGTGTGGCAGTGCGCCGTGCGATATAAAGGAACACGGAAGACTTACCATTTGTCCTTCCCTCTCCAAGGCAAACAAAGTTAAACCAAGCACGAGCATATATAATGAAATTCAAAGGCAATTGCATAAGTAAACACAAGTGTCGTGAGCGAGGTTTTGTTTCAGGTGCACTAGTTACACAGATTATCCAGAAGTGTTGCAGAAGATGTTCAAGTGTTCAATTTATGTATAAGTGCGTTATACTCATATCCGTTCAGGTGTTTTAGATGCAACTATAGGTACATGTGTGTTACACAGAGTGGTCGCCCAGAAGTGTTGTAGAAGATGTTCAAGTGTTCAATTTATGTATAAGTGTGTTATACTCATATCCGTTCAGGTGTTTCAGATGCAGCTATAGGTACATGTGTGTTACACAGAGCGGTCGCCTATAATGCAATGACTCGCACGCGGGTTGCCGCAATCGAGCAAACTTAATCTATATGACAGAAGGTTACTGGCATGACGCCATAAATGACGGTGTAGTCTCGAGGCAAAGATGGTGTGCAAGCAAGATACAGGTAGCATTGCACCCATCCCGCCCATAACAGACGACTACCAGACGGCTCCGTCTAGATCGGATCGGCCCCAGTGCCCCGGCGACCTTCTGCGGAACTAGATTCGAAAATCCACCTTGTGCACAAGTTGTCCGTGATCATGCGTATCCTCAAATTTTCCAGATTCTCGAAGGTACATATACAGTTATGAATTTAGATTCAGTCAGGATATATCAGGTACAGTATCGACTCCTCGAGCCGTCAGATTCAGTACAGGACGAGTATTGATTTTCGGAGATATTGTGATGTTATCTTGCTTAACTGTCCATTGATGCAGTCCCCTAGTTCGGAAAATGTCTTGGTGACCTAACGGTCCTGAATACTTTCAATGTTCTATACTTGGCTCGGATCGACTATCTTGATAGCCTTCCTGTCTCAACTGAGTGAATCACAGATAGTGAAGTACAATGAATTGTGGCATGCATATAAGTGACAAGCATTAAATCTAGACAACGAGTACAAGTTAGCATGTTGTTGCTGCTGCTTTGCAACTGTTGCCACTTGCTGCTGCTGCTTTTCCACTTCCCCCCTTTATTACACACACTATATATATATATATATATATATATACACCCACACACATGTATGTGTGTATAAACACACACACACTCTATATTAATTACACACAGTCACCTACGCATATCTATACCAATTGGTATTCAAGTTACATAAAAACACTCTCAACACCCTAACACAAACTAATACTCATGATACTACCAAGTAACACACAAGATTTAAACACAATTAAATCTACTCATGGATTCAAGTATGATACATAAATCCCTATAAAACTTAATGGTATCCTAAGCTTCACAACCACTAACACATACCCTCTCATAATACCCAAAATATACAACAATTTACTAACCTAGTTATCATATGAATTTAATCACAAGAAGAGTATAACCGCCTATTGTCTAGGCTTAGTTCATAATTAATTTAAAGAGTATAATCATATTAACACAAACACTAGTGATCTAATACTATGAATTTATTAGGACCTAGTATCACCATTAGAAATTAGGCCTAGGGACTAGTGGATTCCTATGGGTTTTAGATTAATTCTACACCGTAAAGTCTAAAGGAAAGTAAGGTTTACCTCTTGGGAAGGGCTCCCAAGTACAACTAATGGGTTCTTGGACACAAGAGCTAAGTCCAAACTTTACTTCTAGCCTCAAGCCTCCTCTAGCAATCGAATTTGGTTGAGGAAATTTGGGAAAAGAAAAGTGGAGAAGGAAATGAAGTAGAGTGGAGTAGAGTGAAGTGAAGGGGGTGTGGGTTCTTAAAGGGGCCGGCCATGTTGGAGGGGTGTGGGAGTGTGAGGTGTGCTAGCTTCTCCCCCAAGCCTCTCTTGATATTTGTTTTGAAGAGGTGGAATGGGTATTTACAAGTTTACCCCTAGATATTAATTATGAAGAGGTGGGATTAATTAATTATGAAGATGTGGGATTAAAAATATCTAGATATTACCTAATCCAAGATTAACCCTAACATAAACATCAATCTTCCATTAACTAAATCAAGGTTAACCCTAACCTAAATACTAATTAGGATTAATTAACTAATCACTATCTAGATATTAATTAATCCTATCAATAATAATAAATAATTATAAATAAATTTTTTAAAAAAAAGTGGAGGTTACACAGTATTGTGAATTTTATAGCTTCATTCTGTATACTCTGTTTCCCTAGTTTAAGGTCTTTAGATTTCAATGTTTCTCCACATTTCTGTTTTAGCAGTTAAACACTTATTTGTTATCATCAACTAACACAAATATCATACAATATGGAGCCTCATCCCGAATATGCCTAGTTGCTTCATGTAATTATTTAGAGACGGATTTAATGTTGATCCTTGCTATAAGTCAATGGTGACGGGAAATGTGGCAGTATCTCCTACCGTCGTGTCGGCACGGTAGTCATAGCTCCATTATACATTATCCTTTATAATCTCAGTATACTCACTCAAGACCTGTTATATCTCCAAAACCCACCACACACTCTTTCTAGGTACTTTGTCATTAGCCTTTGTTAAGTTAATGAAACTCTATGCAAATATCTCTTCTACTGTTTTTTTATTATTCTTCATGTGTGTATGTGTGTGTGCATCGATGTTTTGTTCTCTGTGTAGGACATAGCCTTACTGATATAGCTTGGATCCTTGAACTCCCCACTTCAGATTGAATATTAGCATTTATTATTCAGCTATTCTAAGTAATTTTTCCTGAATTCAATCCAGCATATTGTGCTGTTTTAGTTTTATTATTTTGGGGCAAAGAAAGCTAGCGGATCAACAAGACTTCGTTCAAAACCATTTGGTTTCATGAATTTGATTCATATTCTGTCTAGGTTTGCAGGTATTGCCAGCAACAACCTGAGAAATCGATTTGTTCTGTTTGCGGAACTTCTGAGAATCTCTGGATTTGTGTCATTTGTGGTTTTGTTGGTTGTGGAAGGTAATGCTCTTGCACTATAAATATTCTAGATGATATCTATTTATTGCATTGCATTGTATTTGAATTTTATCTTCTGTTCGGCAGATACAAAGAAGGCCATGCTATTAGACATTGGAAAGATACACAACACTGTTATTCTCTTGAATTGGAAACTCAACGCGTTTGGGATTATGTTGGAGACAACTATGTTCACCGTCTTATTCAATCAAAAACTGATGGGAAATTGGTTGAGTTGAATTTCCATTGTATTCATGGTGAGGATACATGTGGAAGTTGTGAATGTAGTGCAGACTATGGTATCAGTGAAGCTCTCTTCAGCAGTAAAGTTGATGCCGTATGTTCACTTATCTTGTACAATATCAGAATTATTCATAATCTTTCCTCGATGAATCTAAATATTTCCTTATATTTTTTCTGATTGTGTGACAGATCGTTGAGGAATACAATGACCTCCTCACATCCCAACTTGAGAACCAAAGGAAAGTATGTCGAGTTACCTTCCTCATTTCAGATCTCCATTTTTTTTTCTCTTTTTAATCCTGCACCTTTAGAGATGAACTTATACAGAATATGGATATTTTATAAACACTTGCATCTTGAAAGTTCTGTTCTTTCTTGAATGTTCAGCTAGCTTATACATGCAGTTAAATATGACTGAGCCAACTAAATATGAAATGTGAAACCAACTTTTTATTTTCTTTGGTTGATTTTAGTATTTTGAATTGCTACTGCTGGAAGCCAAGGAGGAAAGTGAGAAAGCTATTGAGAAGGCTGTAACTTGGAAGTTGCAGAAGCTACAATCCAAGCTTGACAAGCGCGTTGAAGAAAAAAAGTTTCTTGATGATGTAAGCACCCATTGTGCCCCCTTTGCAGAAGTTCCATATATGTATTTCCTTTTAAATTAGATATTTAAATACTTTGTTTAGACTCTTTAGAGTCTAGGGAAACTTGGAGGATGCTCTCCTTGGTAAACTGCGTATCTGAAAGGTAGGTCTACCTACCTGCCAACTAGTCACCTAGTTTTTTTCATGGTATGACCCTCTCACGCTTATAGCTCTAACCTTGGATAGGAATTCGGCACCAACATAGACGTTGAAGTCAGGTTGACAGCCAATTGTAAAAACTTAATCTAATCTTTATGGAGCTCTCTTGTGCTCCATAGCCGTCCCAATTGCAAACTCTATGATCTTTATGGAGCTCTCTTATACCTACCTATTTTTTGTATTGAAGAACATGTCCTTTTTTCTTGCTTGTAGATAAATGAAAATCTTGTGAAAAACCAAGAGATGTGGAAAGCTAAGGTTCAGCAGATCGAAGAAAGGTCAGTTACATCTCCTTAATTGTAATTGGTAACAGTAATTCACTTATTATCCTGCTTCTTTTCTCTATCTTCCTTGTTTTAGTTAAGTATGAAGGAAAGTAGCGTCACAACAATCAACAATTTAACCGGAAACTTTGTGGTTGTGACCATATTGATTTACACAGCATAAGCAAAGTTTTAGTTAAGTATGATGATGTCAATCAAATAATTTGATGCATTTGTTTATTACTACATTTTATCTGTCATATTCTTTTGAGCAAACCAATCAAAATTGTATGATTTACAGTTTGCTTCAGTTTTCGTTCATATTTGAGTCACATGATGGTTTACGATAAGATACATTCCTTGTTGGGAACATTTATGGTCATCTAAGTGGTCATGCTGGACGTGAAGGATTTTGAAGATTGCTCGAGTGGTTTAAATTACAGCACCGATTGTAATCTCTTGTAGATCGAACAATCAATTCGTCAGTGTTTTGTTGAATAGTAATTCATATGAGATGATATTATCCTTAAAAAATGTTCTCTGACTTGCAACCCAGCTACAACATAATCCTTCAGAATGCTCGTATGTGAAAACTTTATGATTTATGTGAGATGTGTCATGTAGTGTATGTTAACGGCAATGAGGATGGTCTCTCTGAAAAATGCATGCATATGAATGTTAGAAAGTGAGGTGTATGCCTATTAATGTGTCAATTAGCTTTGAAACACTACATTGTGAGTATATGTATTATATATTTATATCTATTTGGTTTATTTTCAGCTAATTTTATTTAACATATATTCTCACTCGTTCATCTTAGTTATTTTCTGTGAGTATATTTTGGTAACTCAAAAAAATTGGGTGGGTGGGTTTTGTGGGGTGGGGGTGTAAATACAAGTAACTCTGTAATGAGTTATTTGTAAACACAAATAACTCTTGTATTTGTTAAGAGTCTACAAAACTTGCTTATCATTGTAATTTCTAGGGAGAAAGAGGCAGTGAAGCTGAGAGATCAAAGAATAGGAGGATTGGAAGAACAGGTACCTACTTTCTTAAGACCTTTGGATTTCCTTGTGTAAGTTTTACAAGTCTTGATCCCCATATTGCATTTTGTTATGGAAGCTTCGAGATCTGATAGTTCACATAGAAGCCCAGAAGACTGTTGATGAAACAGCTTCAAGCGATGTGAAAGGGGGTACAGTTTCGGCAGGAGCAGCTGCTTCCTCTTCGACTGCTAAAAGCACCAGGCATGCTACGAGGAACAGAAGAAGCTGAATTGTATGATGATGTTCTAGGCAGGATTAGAAAGAAGAAAATGAACTTTTCCGATGAAAGCTAATTTTGCTCATAGTTCTGATTGATTAGCAAATATTGTAATCAGTCCTATGGTTTGTAGTTTCAAGCAAGATTAAAGTGTAAAGTAAATATGACTGCCTTCTCTAATGAATTTTGATTTGAATCAGTTGTGGTCTCATCTCTGGAATACACTAGTTTTTATTGCATAAACAACTAACTACATTGTTCCGCAGTAAGCAAAGGTAACAGCACCCTAAACCATATCAGTATTGTATAGTGTGTGAAAATGAATGATTCCTGCATGCTAACAAAGTACATATTTTTGCTGCCTTGGTTGATACCAGAAGGTACAATTCGTAGCAGATAAATATTGTTAATTCCTAACCTAAACCAGGAGATGAGGAAACAACAGGAATAGTTGTTAAAAGAGCAGAACCAATTCAAGAGTTGGTTATGCGAAGCGGTGATTAGTGTAGTGGTTTTCTCTTAGTGAATGTAGTTCGTTTTGTCCAAGTGTGGACGCATGAGTCGAGCTTGCGTAAGTGACTTGTATTTTCTTGTAAAAGGTGGGGTTGTGTGTGCGAGTCTAGCTTGCCGAAGTGACTCGCATTTTGTTCTAAACGGAGGATTCTGAGATTCTTTAGAGTGACAGTTTAAATTGCACTTACGTTTTATCTAACTACTATAAAATATATTTGCTCAGCTTAACTAAGTATCATAGCACCGGTTAGTACAGAAGCTCTTATCAAAACCTTAGTTTTTTTATTGAACAAACAATTACATCATGTTGGGGTTTTGAAATTATTCCCAAGAAAGTGGTCATACATGTGTCAAATACCAAGTATGTATTTCAATATAAGATTTTTCAATTATTGATTTGTACACATGGGAAGTAGTAGCCCATGTGATTGGTATGATGTGATGTTTTACTAGAGCGTAATGTTCAAATCCTCCACGAAATATTTGATTTTGTCACCTATTGTTTTGTTAATTTTTCTTAAACGCTAGGCCCTGAAGGGGGACTAACGACTTGGGGACGGACGCGGACGAAAGGCACAAAGTGGCGCTTTGATGGCATACTTTGCATGTACGCATCAAATTTTGTCAAGTGGGTCAGCGTTCCAGTGCAATCAATGCTCAAGCTTGACATTGGTTCCAACGTGGAGACTACTTCCGCTAGACCTTAGTTCTAGCATGGGAGGTGCTCTTGATGGACCATGGTTCCAATGGGAAGACTGCTCCCATTGGACTTGTACTACAACGTGGTTAGTTCAGCGTGTTTCAGCTTCGTAACTTCGCGTGTCAACCTTACTAGAGATTTTCTAGGTTTATTAGTTCAGTCTAAACAGTTGAAAAGTCTAGTGAGACAACCTCTAAATATGTTCAATTTTCTATTATCCTATGTTATTTTCACTCCCCGTTCCCGATATATGTATTTGGAACGTATTTATTTCTTGCTGGCATAGTTGCTTGTTGCATGGAGACTAGACCCATTATTTGGTTCAACTTTGTTCATGGTTTACTTTTTGGGTTGATTTGGTTATGAATTGAACCCATGGTCTAAACCTCAAACCCTAACTATATAACCCATCTTATTTCTCTCTCTTCATTCATTCTCTTCATTTCCTCCTTCTTCCACATTTAGGCAAGTACATCTTGCATGAGAATGGAGAAACATAACAGTTTCATTTCTTAGATTTTGCTTGTAAATCTAATATGTGTGCATTATGATTCTAAGCATGTTTAGCACTTGGAGTTTTCGGTTTTGATGGTTGGATTTGTCTAGATCTACATTTTAGTTATGGTTTTTTCATGGGTTTAATGAGTTTTTCTTTGTTTTGATCTACTTAAACTTGGTATTTTTGGAAACAAGTTATTTTATGTGATAGAGCTTTTCATTTCGAGCAATTTGGCCTTTGTTTCACTTGATTCGGAGTTAAAATAAAATTTTTATGAAGAAAATAAATTCTACACATGTGTTCTCGGACATGTTTGGCAGGGACGATGAATAGTGCCGCATGCAGTGTACCGTGCAAAGATTTCTTGCCGCGCCTAGTGCGCCACGCACAGATTTCTTGCCGTCTCATGCGTCGCACGCATCACTTCCTGGTCGCGTAGTGCGTCACGTGCATCATTCTCTTGCCGCGCGCAGTGCGCCGCGCATGGAATTCTTACCTCGCGCAGTGCGTCGCGGGCATCATTCCTTGTCGTGCGCAGCAGTGCACCGCGCACATCATCCATTGTCGCGAGAAATGCATCACGAATGGATTTCTGGCCGTGAGCAGTGCGCCGCGTACAAAAATCTGGCTTCGCGCATGTTGACCATGATGGCGTTTCTTTTGCATGTTTAGCTATTTTGTAGCCAGAATCTTGTAAAACTCAAAATATGAAAGTTGTAGATCTTTGTCTTGATTTTCCAAATCTTTTCAATCGTCTCATTTGGAGTCCGGATGAGAGAGTTATGTCCAATTTTCTAAATGTGTCAAATCTTGAATTTTTTTAGAATTTTTATTGGACCTTATGATTTCATGTGTTGATCTTAGTAATTGCAAGTGTATATGAATTGAGTGTTACTATGTGCTAAAATTGACCATGTATTGACCCGACTATGTGTAGAGCTCGATCATGCACCAAGTGACTACACCATCTATGTGCATGATTTGACTTATGCATTGCAATGTGATAGAACTCATATGATTTACTATGATTGGTAACTTGACACGACCACTTGTATCCGTGTTGATACACTTACTACGTGGTATGTATTTCTATGTGCTAAGTGTTCCTACGCGATCATGTTACATGTGTTTATCCTAAAAGTGTACCTATGTGCTACGTGACATGTGATATGACTCAACCTCTCCAGCATGGACATAAGAGTTAGTCAATAACCAAGCGTGGCTATGATTTGTTGATTGTTACATCACCCTGGAAGGAATCCAATTTGAGTTGCCAAGTGACAAGGTGGATTCATATCTAGCATTGCTGTATTGTGGTACGACATATAAGGAGAATATCATGTGACCACGCCATGAGATTCCAATTAACAGTAGGGTAACTAGGCAACTAAAATTTGTAGAGCATTGACAGGGACGGAATCCCAAGATCGAGCATGACAAGTTACCCCCAGTCATCTAATTGGGGAGTGCAGGCTGGCCTATGGATATTGTTTAAATCTACATTAGTTGATTGCAATATTCGACTATTATGTATACTACGTATTCTATGCGATCTCAGTACGGTGGCCTTACGAGGGATTGGTAAATAATACTATGTACTATGCGATAATTTATGACTCAGCTAGCCCTGCTAGTACATGGCTAGACCCGAGGATTCCTATTATATGCATTAACTCTACTGGGATAACCCAGACCTCATCTAGAAAGTCGTAGTATTGTTTGGCCGATTAAACGAATCTTGTTTGTAAGTTTATTTGTCATCTGTTAAATAGTATAAGAACATGAACTATCAGGTACGATGGTCTAACCCTGTCCTTGTTCGGTTGTGCGGTTAGAGTGTTGTGCTATGATAGACTATGGACCGAAGCTATGATACAAATTTTTTTTAGCTTGACCTAAATCAGAGGATGTACGTTATCTCGGTGTGGTACAACACTTCTTGTCCTTGTTTGGTATAGGAGTGTCGTATTGTCTCGATGATGGTGTATACGCCTATGGTTCTTGTCTCATGCATTATATACTTGCCTTGGGTTTTGTTTCTTCATTCGTGCTTCCTTATGGTACTTGCTATTTGGGGTCTAACCCCACTGGTTTTGTATGACTAGGTTTAGAGCCAGCATCCGAGGATCCAGCTTTCCTTCTCCTGAACAATGACGCACACCAGACGGATGGTCGCTGAGGGAGACGAGTGATTTTCTTCTTCCCTGCTCGTTATTGTACATTTTACTCTTTTGGACATTTAGCCACTGACACTTGTTAGCCGAAATGTCTAGATATTTAGTTTTCTTACATGATTGTATTTAATCATACTACAGCTGATCACGGTCATATACTTTTGCTACTCAGCTAGCTTCTCATTTTGTATCGCTAGTTCTAGAATATTTTGACAGAGCGTACCGACACTTGTTAGCCGGAATGTCTAGATATTTAGTTTTCTTACATGATTATATTTAATCATACTGTAGCTGATCACGGTCATATACTTTTGTTACTCAGCTAGCTTCTCATTTTGTACCACTAGTTCCAGAATATTTTGACAGAGCGTTTAGGATGCCTTTCTGCTTTATCATACATGTTCTATATCACTATTACTTGTTTGATTGATTGAGACAATAGATGTTCTGTGTGACCGTAAGTGACTTGATTGTAGTATGCACCTCATCTTTCTACAGTAGTGATTGCCGTACGACGTTCTATACATTGTTTGGGGGTGCTGGCCATGTCCGTCTCCGTATTCCGGTACTGGAGCATGACAAGGTTTTAGTGGTGGCCCATGCAGGTCAGTGTTCCAAACTTGTGGGGTGTCATGGTCATAGGAGTTTCAATCAAAACTTGTCCCCTTTTGATATCTTGTTTCGCCTTTCTCCATACCAATGCTTGAACTATTAAAACTGCTTGTTTCCTTGATCCTTCCCCTCTTGTTCTTGATGTTTCTTGTCCTTTCTTTAGGGCTTCTTCAGTTGCTGGAGCAGCAAACCTGGAAGGACAAAATTTCCCAAGGCAACATGAGGCAACACCTGCTTTGAGTCAGATCCAAGTTGAGCCAGTGGTTGAGTAAGTTGACCGAGTAGAACCGGTAGTTGGACATGCGGACCAACAGATCCCAGAAGTTCCAGTACCCCCAGTAGTTCCAGTAGTGCTTGCAGTACTTGATACCCCGACATTGCTAGAGGTCATCAGAGAAATGATTGCTGCACAACAACACTAGATATTTCAGCAACAAGAGCATAATATTTTACTGAATCAAGGGTTGCAGGCTCTAGAGAGAGGCAAAATGACAGATTCAGGGTCGTCGGTTAGATTCTGCCAACTTAACTCGAGGTACTTTGATGGCATGGATGATGCCATCACGACAAACGCATGGTTACAAGATATTGAAGCTATTTTGGTGGCGATAAAGGTTTCGGCTGAAGAACATGTTGATCAGGTCCGATTGCAGCTTCAGGACCTTGCTCGTGATTGGTGGACATCTGTAGAAGTTGGCTTGAGGCATCCTATTCCTTGGGAAATTTTCATGATCAATTTCAGGGCTAAGTATTTTGGGGTAGTAGCATAGTATGAGCTTCAACAGAGGTTTGTCGGTCTCAAACAAGCCGGTAGAACCGTAGACGGGTATGTAACAGAGTTATGAGGTTGAGTAGGTTTTCTCCGACTATGGTGGCTATGGAGTCAGACAGAGCGATGAGGTTTCAGCAAGGACTTCATCTGGAGATTCTACAACTGGTAGAGGGACACGACTACCAGACTTATGAAGGAGTATTAATAGCAGCAAGGAGGTACGAGCTTACCATGCAGAGGTTGTCTGCAAGGACTGGAGGCCAAAAGAGCTCTCATGCCCATTGTAGTGGAAGAGAAGGATTACCTCAGACGTCAGCACCTTTGTCTGGCATTCGTATCCATGATTCGAAGCCACGGAGGGCTGCAGTTTCAACAGTAACAGTACCGGCTCGGCAACAGTAACAACAACATCGCTAGGGAGCACCGACGGGATGTACTTACTATAGCAAGGGAGGTCACATTAGAGATGTGTGTAGGGAAGCCAATGGATTGTGTATGAGGTATGCTATTCCAGATTACCGGATTGCCAATTGTCCATTGATGCAGAGGCTAGGAAGGCCAATTTAGCAATTTTTGGCGTTACCAGCACCAGGGGCAGTACAACATAGAGGGCCAGCGCTACCAATACGACCATTAGCTCAGGACGCAAGCTCAGATGTAATAGCAACAGAGAAACCAGCCACAGGGTCAGCAGAGGCCCCTACAACATCACCAAGGAAGACAACAACAAGGAGCACAATAGGGCCAAGGGCATGCATTCACTTTGTCTCTAGAGGAGGCATTGGCATCAGGCGACGTGGTGACAAGTAACATTTCTGTCGCATCTTTTCCTGTTGTAGCATTGTTTGATTTGGGTGCATCTCATTATTTTATATATGCACGATTTGCGACACATATTAGAATAGAGTTAGAGGCGTTGCCAGAGATGTTGAATATACTCACTGGTAATGGGCTAGTAGGAGTTAGTAGAGTGTGTATAGCGTATCCAATCGTAGTGTACGGACGTTCATTACCTGCACGGTTGATCGAATTCCCTATGGTAACTTTGACGTTATCCTAGGCATGGACTAGTTGAGTGTCACGACCTGCACCCGGTATAGGGGCACGAGTAAGTGGGTACGTCCAGCCTACGCCACATAATCGGCGGTAGAATGCGGTCTTGGTCTACTATACTATCTAATATCTCACACAATATATATAAAATAATGCTATGCCATCTCAATTACAATGATACTCAATCATATATAAAACTAAAGGAAGATGTAAGCACGATATGTAATAGAAAGAATAGAAATACAAGTCTTAATACATCACATGACCATCTCAACATCTAAGCACGACTCAAGGTCTCAAAATAATAATAACACAAACCACAATCTAAATAGAAATAACTACTACAAGGTATGGAAATTTAAAAGGCCTCAGTAACTGGCACTACATTCTCAGGTGACACTCCATCTGTCGGTCCGTAGTGAGTGGGACACATCCTCTCTAACCATTTATCTGAAAAATATTTTCCAGTCAAGAATGGAGCGAAGTACAACACAATAGCAGTTTCAATTAATTGATAATGACTATAAACAGAAATAAAGAATATAATACAAGACGATAAATGATGAACAATATCAACTATGGTGGAAGAACAGCTAAACAATAAACAATATGGTATACATTGATCACGATGAACTAGAACAAGATAATAGAATGAAACAATGAACTAGAATATGGTGAAGAACTGTAACTATGCTAAGTGATTGAAATACTAGATAGATATGTGATCGGCTTGGGTGAACATTGTCTACTTAACGTTGGATAAACATTGTCTAGGATTTGATCACATACCTAGCTAACACTTTCCCTTTCCCCCAACAAGTACAATGGATCCAACCATGACACGTTGTGATACAAGATACTCAAGGCCATGTAAACAATAAACCTTGAACACGAAATATTGAACATTGAACATTGTCTACGTTAAACATTGAACATTGAAATATTGAACATTGTCTAAGTTAAACATTGAACATTGAACACGAAACATTATCTAAGTTAAACATTGAGAACACGAGGAATAATGAACAATATATATAACATCCCATGACTGATCCATGTATATACTAGTCCGTGTACCAATGTGTCAAGAGTCATGTAAAATATTTTTAGATACTTGCATTATAGTAATTATCAAATAATAAAAACTATCAGAGAATATACTCGCCTATCGTCCAAGCAATGAATGTCAAACTGTGTCCCAACTGGTGTCACACAATCCTATATATGGAATATCATATTAATACAAGCTGTTGGAATAAATTTAAGTTAAACTAGTCAACATCTAGGTCACAAAGATATTTCTAAGTCAAACAGACTATGTCTAGGGTGTATGAGTCTAACACTATGATACTAAGTCAATACACTATGAAACTAAGCTATACTAACTAATCTAAGATACTAAAATTTACACAAAATACCGTATCCTAAGATACGCAAGTTTATTTATATGAAAATAGTATTTTAGATATATATACAAGTCAATATACTTAATATTATATCAAAATAATGAAAATATGATACCTTGGCCTTGCACCAATGCGTATCACATCTATCATGATATCCAAACTCAATACCTTGGGTATCGGCCCAATACCTTGGCTCTACCTTGGTATCCCAAAGTAATACTAAACCTCAACATAATAGCTAATATATATATATAAATACCCCAACCAAATACTGACTATAACCAAATATACTAAGCTACTATAATAGATATCAATACATAGAGAACTAACTATAATACACTACATACATATCTACATACTAACATATAGTTAATTTAACTAACTACTAACATGTATACCTACTAGCTATTAACTATCCATATATATATATATATATATATATATATATATATATATATATATATATATAGTTACATATAGTACTAAGCTAATAAATACACATACCTATCTAACTATTAACTTAACAAGGCATTTAACTAACCATCTAGGTAACTACCAATTACACTAGCCATAACTACTAACCATCAACAATCTAATAGCTAACATATCAGACAATTCATATCAATACATATATACAATGTACATATAGCTCACTACTCTAATCAAGTAGGTATATATGTATCTTATCTATTAGGTAACAAAGTATCTATATACATAACTATTTTACAAGGTAAACAACTACTAACTATTTATAGATACTAGCTAACTAACCTCACTGAAGAACCACTGAACCCATTAGCTAACTGACCTGCAAACTCCCTGTGCTGCTGCTACTGTGCTGCTGTTGCGATCACTGCTGCTGATGCGCTGCGCACGCGACTGCTACTGCAGTTCGCTGCTGCTGATACGCACACGGCTGTTGCTGCAGCGCTGCAGCTCTTGCTGATGCCGCTGCACGCGCTGCTTGCTTTGCTGCAGCAGTTGCTGCACGCTGCAGCAGTTGCTGCATGCTGCAGCTGCCGCAATGCGCTGCTTGCTGCTGCAATAGTGGCTGTGCTGCTGGTGCGCTGCGGCGCACGCTCGCTGTAGCGACGCCCCTCTCACACACACACACACATACGAAGCAAAAACACACACACAAAATTTACATATCTCCAACACATATACATATATACACGTATATATATATATATATATATAGACACACACACACACACACACAAATACTTCTATATATATATTTACACTCACACATAAACACAAACACGTATACACTCATATATTCAACTATATATATATATATATATATATATATATATATATATATATATATATATATATATATATATATATATACACACACTCTTACACACACATAAACACAAATATAATGTGCACACAATCCTCTATGTATATATCCATCTCTCTCTAACTCTCTCTCTCTCTCTCTCTCTCTCTCTCTATATATATATATATATATATATATATATATATATATATATATATATATATATATATATATATATATATATATATATATATATATATATATACACGTTTATACATAATCACACACCCACTTACATATATACAAGTAAACACTAATACACACACATACATACATATACCTATATGCACTCCTATATATCTCAGTCTATATATACATATATATAGATAATATAATAACTTAAACTTAGATATAAATACACATAGCACACAACACTTCATATATATATATATATATATATATATATATATATATATATATATATATATATATATATATATATATATATATATATATATACTCAACATAGCTATAGGTATACACATCTATACTCACATAAATACATATTCATATAGACACACACATATACACTATCATATATACCATTATATATATATATATATATATATATATATATATATATATATATATATATATATATATATATATATATATTACATAAATATCACATAGATATACAAATACACATGCACAAATAAAATTAAGAGCAAAACGCCAAACATGTGGAGTGCATCACACCCATATCACACTAACTCTATGATACTCTTGCGATACGGCTCCACCACACAACCAAACGCATCCCGAAGGACACGAGCAAGTCTAGAATACTAATTATGCACAATATATATAGTAATTAGATTAACTACATGTCCGTATCACAATGTGATATGCACAAGGTCCCGTGTCGGAGGTAAACCCCCAAAATCAATTTGTTTCATCAAATTGACGAGATACGGCCTACACGTATCCAATTATGGACATGACACTAGTCACAACAAATATTCATATGTTATGTTGATCTATTTGACCAAATGACAAACACCACATGTGCCAACCTTGGAATTCTCCCAAAATTGGCACCAAAATGCACATAACTTCCACCGTAGGTCTCCGATGAACCTAAAATCAATTTCTATGGGTAGCCTATGCACGTGGGGTGGTTTCTCATGGTTAAATATCAGATTTAGAACTTAATAAAAGGGAAAAAACTGAAATATACCTATTGGGAGATGGATTCCCAATAAAAAATCTCCAAAATTGGAAAGTAGCTCCTCCTTGTAGATCTTGGCCTCCTCCTTCTTGATCCTTGCTTCCTTCTTGTAGATCCTTATTGTAGTAGCCTCTATTGAAGAATAGGGACTAAATTTGGGTAGAAATTTGGTGAGGAATGGTGAGGGAATGAAGAAAATTGGAAGAGAGAAAATGTAGATCAAAAAAAATTTGGAATAAAATAAAATGAGGCACTCTCTCTCCTCCCTCTATGGCTGGTCATAAACCCTCTCCCATGCAATATGAAATATCCAAAACACCCCTTGGGGCCTCTTATGAAGAAATTAATTAAGGAGGGAAGGTTCTAGTCTAATGGCTTCACTAATTAATTCATCCTCCTAACCCATGGGCCTAATCTTGGGTTTAATCTAAACTAACATATAAATGTTGGATCCATGCATCTAACTAAATTAGTTAGGTCTACTACACAAGTCCAAAATAAATCTAACACTAACACTAACAATAAATAAATAATATAATAATTAATTAATTATATATGCACAATATTTAAATACTATACTCCTAAATTAAAATACCCGTGTCAATTACCAAACTATCCTTGATTGAAAATGTGAGGGTGACAATCCTACCCACCTTAAAAAAATTTTGTTCTCGAAATTAAAGATGATCATAACCCCCTTCTAGGTCAACCCCAGTCTAAACTAAACCATACAATCATACAATTTAAAAGAAATTACTAACTATGGTCTCTGTCCATTATAGTTTTGTAGTCTCCGACCGGGTATACTAACTACACAATAATACACAAGCACTCCATAAGGCAATAACTAACCACACAAACAACAGATGAAAAGGAAATAAATAGAATAGAATGAAACAACTAACTTAACACCTGAAGTACCGTCCTCTCCGACTGCCATTGCGAATGCCCCGCCCTGCTGGGGTGGCTCTCTATGTGGGTGCTGAGCAGTCTGCGGTACCACAGGTGGCCTAGCTTTACCTCTCTGACCGTGATCTGGTCTGTACGGGTTGTTGGAACATTCCTTCACCTGATGGTCAGGGAAACCATAATACAAGCATAGTCTGAGTCTCTTCCGACAGTTCTCCTAATCATGCCCATGCCTTCCACAATAGGCACAAGAAAAAGTCTGCTGAGTCTGCCTCTGAGGCTGTTGTAGTGCCTGATGCACTGGCTTCTGAAACTATTATATCTGTTGAGCTGGTGCCCTAACTGGCACAAGATACTGCTGATGCTGATATACTCTCAGCTACTGAAAGTGGGTGCGCTTTGTTGGGCCCGCACCACTACTCGCTCCTCCGGTGTCTCTCGGCCTCTTGGAGCCAAGCTCCAAATCATCCTTCGCCCGCTGCACATGTCCTAAAATTTCCTCAAATGTAGCGGTACGGTCTCCATTAGTATGAGACTTAATCTCACAGTTCAGTCCCTTCCTGAACTTTCTAGCCCTGGCTCGAGGATTCTGTCCCTCAATAAATTGTCCTAATCGGCAATACTCTGCTGCATACTCATCCACCGTCAAGTTTCCTTGGACGAGGTTCTGAAATTGACTCTCCAAAGTACCCTGAGCCACATCCGGGAAGAACTTCTCTTTGAAAAGCTCCTTAAAAGCTCCCCAAGTAATTTCTGATGCTGATATCCTGGGGTCTGTCCTAAACCATGTCAGCGTATGTCGAATATCATACTACCTACCACTTCTACCTACAAGCTCTCAGGAATCTGTGCCAATCGCAGGTCCCTCTCAATGTCCTCTATCCAGTCGTCTGTGTACAAGATTCCCTCGGTGTTCAAAAGGTCCTTAGGCCCCATCCTCTTGAAGTCAATTATAGTCCCTGGCCTCAGATGCTGAGGGATAAACTGAGGTGGTACCGTCTGTAGCTGGACTGTGGTAGCTCTCTCAACTGCTATAAGTGCGATCTGGTGAGTATTCTCCATGCTCTATCGCAGGACCTCTAACTGTCGCTGCTGTGCCTCCATCATCTGCTGGAAGAGTGTGAACATCTGCGTCTGATCGACTGCGGGTGGCGGGAATGAAAGATCCCCTGCAACTGCTGGTGCTGTCCTCTATACCAGAGGTGGGACACCTCCGAAAGCTGCTGCAGAAACTCCCACCTGGATCGGTGAAGTCGACCTCTGGAATGTAGCTACTAGAACATCGTCTGATGGTGCTACCCTCATAGGCGATAAAGTGACTGATCGTGCTGACATTGCGTCTGAGCGCTGGGAACGTGTCTTCGATGGCATCCTGATGACATATTCGAAATAAGGAATCAATATTGAGCAAGATATAATATCATCAAAAAAGGACAATTTTTTTCAAGAAAAGCGATATTCAGAATGAAGATGAAAGATTCAATTATGTTGGAATTATTTTCTAGTTGTGATTGAGTATCCCTCTCATCCTAGTGTCCTATATCCTATCCTATCGCAGGCTCACAGTAGTACAACTAAGTTATTGCACTACAACGATATCGCACTATTGCGAAGCCTGATCTGCATGAGCCACCACTAAAATGTGTCATGACCCAGACCCGGTATAGAGGCATGAGTACGTAGGTACATCCAGCCTACGCCGCAGAATCGACGGTAGAACGCTGTCTTGGTCTACTATATTATCTAATATCTCACACAATGTATATAAAATAATGCCATGCCATCTCAATTCCAATGATACCCAATCACATATAAAACTAAAGAAAGATGTAAGCACGATATGGAATAAAAAGAATAGAAATACAAGTCTCAATATATCGCATGACCATCTCAACATCTAAGCACGACTCAAGATCTCAAAATAATAATAATACAAACCATAATCTAAATAGAAATAACTACTACAAGGTATGGAAATCTAAAAGGCCTCAGTAACTGGCACTACATCCTCAGGTGACACTCCATCTGTCGGTCCGTAGTGAGTGGGAAACATCCTCTCTAACCATTCATCTAAAAAATATTTTCTAGTCAGGAATGGAGCGAAGTACAACCCAATAGCAGTTCCAATTAATTGATAATGACTATAAACAAAAATAAAGAATATAATACAAGACGATAAATAATGAACAATATCAACTATGGTTAAAGAACAGATAAATAATGAACAATATGGTATACTTTGATCACAATGAACTAGAACAAGATAATAGAATGAAACGATAAACTAGAATGTGGTGAAGAACTTTAATTATGCTAAGTGATTGAAATACTAGATAGATATGTGATCGGCTTGGGTGAACATTGTCTACTTTAACGTTGGATAAACATTATCTAAGTTAAATATTGAACATTGTCTAGGATTTGATCACATACCTAGCTAACACTTTCCCTTTTTTTCAACTAGTACAATGGATCCAACCATGACACGTTGTGATACAAGATACTCAAGGCCATGTAAATAATAAACCTTGAACACGAAATATTGAACATTGTCTAAGTTAAACATTAAACATTGAACACGAAACATTGTCTAAGTTAAATATTGAGAACACAAGGAATAATGAACAATATATATATATATATATATATATATATATATATATATATATATATATATATATATATATATATATATATAACATCCCATGACTGATCCATGTATATACTAGTCCGTGTACCAATGTATCAAGAGTAATGTAAAATATTTCTAGATACTTGCATTATAGTAATTATCAAATAATGAAAACTATCAGAGAATGTACTCGTTTGTCGTCCAAGCAATGAATGTCAAACTGTGTCCCAACTAGTGTCACACAAACCTATATATGGAATATCACATTAATACAATGTGTTGGAATGAATTTAAGTTAAACTAGTCAACATCTAGGTCACAAAGCCATTTCTAAGT